>ML791137.1:579025-615912 GCA_009831015.1 Picea engelmannii
TGATGGTCAAGTTTGACTTGGTTGGAGTCTTCAAATACACCTGTAAACATCATGAAACTCATCCCACTTTCATATATAAGTGTAAACATGTCATTTTTCCAATATTTAATCATAAATTCACTCAAAAACACTAAAATAGATGTGGAAAATAATATGTCTAAAACCCATGTAATCATGAAAATGGTTTAATGTAAGGGTATGAGAAAGATAAATATGGTTAAAAGTGAAGTGAAAGTGAAGTGAAAGGTTGGTAAAAAGATGGTACTTTGGCGACCCAATACGCCACTTCACCCATCCGTATTCCTCAGTCACTGCCACCTGCCATCTCACACTCTAAGTGATCTGTTGGCCATATATTACTGGATAACCTATCTGTTAACCAGCTGACCTGTCCCCTGCGCCCAACGGACACGTGTTTACTCAAAACTACCCTCACTCTTCTTTATTTCACCATTTACCCACTCATCCCACCAGAGAATTTTACACTGTTTTTCTCCGTCGCCCCCATCTACAGTCGTCCCCGCTAACATTGTTTTTTGTAGGTACTGTTACAGTAATGATGCCAAAGTCAAAATGAGTAGAAGGAGAGGAGAATCTATTTCTCCCGCCTCCTATCGACCTCGACAGGATTCCACTGGGAGTCCAACCTACCCCTGTATCTCTTTCCTCATATTCACCCTTTTCCAGAGTTTTCCCTCAAGTGCCAAGCCCACTACATTCCCGAGCAAAGAGCCATCGTTTCCTTGTCTGGAGAAGTTCTTTTCCTCATCACGCCTGAAACCATCGACCAAATGATGAAAATATCCCGAGCTGACTCCACATCACCTTTTAACCTTGAAATTCTCACAGAATTATACCATAAGATGAATTTCCCTCAAAGAGCTCAAATATTTGAGCTTTCCCTCCCACAATCCACTCAACTCCCCACTACAAATCCCCCTTATCCTTTTTCCATGTTTTCGACCAAAGGAAACCATATTATCTCATCCCTATGTGCCTTGTTGGGTTATTATTTGGATCAGTGGGTAGATGAACCCATTCTAGGATTTTTGTCCATTTTCTCAACTGATGAGAAGCCCACTACCCAGTTTGACTTCAGCACGTTCCTGACGAACAATATTCATGAACAGTTTGTCAATTTCATCACAAAAGGCATGTTCTGGTATTCTTCAATACTGGCGTACTTGTTTGTTTTCTTCCAAGCGGACAAATTTGATTTTTCCGTGCAGAAGATGGACGGAGATGGCAGACCCCAGGCAGTAACCGCATGGACCTCCTTTCTCAAGCATAACTCCACAGAATTCAGTTTCAAGTAGTTCATCAAGAAATTATATCACCCAGTGGTAAGTATGCTTAGCGGAAGGCCTGAACCTAGGATTAATGATGAATTTCAGAGGATCCTGCATCTCTCGGATCACTCTAGGACTGGTGATTGGTATTTATACCAAAATCACACTGATATCAAAGTATATGGGTGCGAGTTGGCCCCGTATAAGCTGCCTAAATACCTGCCTATCCAATTTTTTGCTCTGGAGTAAACAAGGTAGATGATAAACTTCGATGATATTCACTTTGTGTCTCTAAAGAAAAATCAACAGCTCAGAATCAAAGGGTAGATTGGCTTTTTCATCTGCAACAATCGAGGCACTGGAGAGGAAGAAGACAAGTTGCTGAAGGAAATGAAGTTCATCATGAGTTTCACATGGCACTACGATCCGTGCAGGATTATCTTCGAGATGAGGATGAAAAATAAGAATATCCCGTAGGTCCACGAATCTAGGCCCAAAGTTGATAAATTCGCAAACCAGATAGAATGGGAACCAAACACTTTGGTCAAAGAAGAACAACAGGATCCCCCGGCCATTGTATCACAAACAACCACACCACAGGTTCTGAAAGAGAAAAGGCCTAGGCAGGATTTGTCACCGCCTATCACTGAAGTATCGTAAGAAGAATTCCAACTGCATATCAAGAGGCTTAAAACTAGTTTAGCTCCCGACCCGACTGGGGAAAAGGAAGTTCCATCTACTACATTGACCAAGGTTGATAGGCCGCCCCTCATTGAAAGCCTCCAGCATATCATAACCTTAGTGTTGCCGAAGAAATCTACAGATACTCCATAAGCCACCCATCTAGGCAATATAGGACCGAAGCTGAGCATCTTTGAGAAATACGATCTGATCAAGAAAAAGAATCAAACTCTGACCAGCAGCACTTGCGCCCAGTTCTGGAAGTAGACATCAACTGCACAACATAGGTTGCTATCGACATTTGACACTGAGAAGGGCAGAATTCATATGGCATTCCTCCAAGCACAGGTTCCAAATCCAAAGGTAATCACTGATTACAAAAGGGCCACTTTTGAATTCCAGACTAAGGATGTGCATCCAACCAATCAGATGGATCTGCACAAGCAAATAGGAGAAATGGTTTTCTATACGCTGGTACATGCTTCCACTACTGCATCCAAATTGCAAGTGTCCCTGAACAATGTCCAAACACAGTTGAAGTTGGAGAAGATATCGTCCTTTGCCAAGGACAACAGGATCAAGACTTTGGAGGAATTGGTCCTTAAGATCAGGTACGATCCCTCAAACGTGAAATCAGCTGAGGAGATGATTAAAAATAAAAATGCTAACATAGCCTCCTTAAGGAAACAATTGAAACGCCCACCAACAAAGGATTCACAGGCGAAGGAAATAGCAGAGACGGAAGGAGAAAAAGATGAAATGCTCAAACTAATCATGGAGCAGAATGCACAACTAAAGGAAATGGAAGCTGAGATGGAGAAGCTAGTAAAAGAGAAATAACAGTTGAAGCCAATGGAATTCATTCCACTGAGTGCAGTTCCAGTTTCAGGAGTGAGAACAACATCAGTAACAGAAATCCCATAGACGAATCCACTAACATGTCTAGAAAAGACAACTGAATTGGCCAAATCTATGGAAGAGATGAACCTGCAGGAAACAGAGATTAGCATGCTCAAAAAGGAGATTGAGAACCTTCAGGAGCTCAAATCTTCCTATCAGATCATCCTCTCCAAGGAAAATCAGGTGTCAAATCAGCTCAAACAAGAGTTACAACATCTCCGGAAGCAAACAGTGGCATGTAAAACTCTGGCCAAAGTTAAAGAAAGTGTCTGGACAGACATAACCAAGTCTATGAATGAGATATGGCCAATGATACAGATCATGTTTGAGCAAAATGAATTGGTGCAGAGAAGCAAACAAGCCATTGATAAGATCAGATCAAAATTGGGAGAGATGCCCACACAGGCTAATGAAATCATCAAGTTCCTAAATTCTAAGACCAGGGAGGAGCTGGAAGAGCTGAAAATTGAAGATAGAACAGAGACCATCCTTGAGATCAAGAGATTTGTGACCAAGAGAGGATTGATTCTTCAGCTGGAAGAAAAGGTTCAGGTCATGGACCTAGGGGTATAAAGGTTTTTCAATAAGATTGAGGATCTACAGAAGAAAGGTCTTCCTGGTCTAAAGGTAATTAATGACAAATTGATGACACTCACAGACTACAAAAAGAGATTGGCCGATGTGGCTAAGGACAGTTCAAAGTTTTCAGGAATTCAAGGCAGCATCATTGGCAAGGCATTTCTAGATGCGCTTCAGTTGGAAATTAGTATTCAACATGAGATTCGATACATCTTCATCACCAAACCTACCTTTGCCAAGTACACAGAAATGGATGAAGTTTATCAAAGGCTACTCAAAGTCAACATTCCCAGTCATCTTTGATGGAAAGAAATATGTGATCTGATCGAGTAGTAGATGAGTTTTCCCAGCCCAGTCATTTGTCCAGTCAGATGAGGTCGTGCAGAGGCCTCACCAACGGTCCACCCAGAAAATAACATGCAGTTGCGACACATCATCAAGCAGTTCCTAGATTACTATAATTTGTTAAGTTAGTTAGGCTAAAAATAGATTTACCACATCCTGATCTTTGATGACAGGATTGTTTGTAATTTTGGGTTATAAATAATTCATCTTTTGAAGTATTGAGGGTTGTTGATTTTCACGCCCTGCAAGCTATCAGACTGTAATATTTTTGAAGAGATATCCCATTAATACAAAGAGGCATTTTACAGGATCCTTGCATGTATTCACTAGTGATGTTTTTCTCTCTAAGTTAAATGTTATTCTCACTTTGTTATCACACTGTTTTCTAAATATAATATTTGGAAGTAACAAACATTGCAGGATTTATCTCGTATACCATGTTTCTGACTTAAAAGATTTTAGTGTTTTATCTTCTCATTTTTCAATAAAGAAATTCTTAACTGCTTCTTTGTTGTAATTGTCTTTCTCATATTTTCTGCTATTCCTCATTTATGCTACTAAAGAATCCATTGATTATATTATCTCACCCTGTGAAAGGTTTCCTTGTTTTTCTGGTTTGGATTTCATTTTTACGACACAGACCCCATAGCCCAATGGATGTGTAAACTATCTCAGCCAACTCAACAAACACTACGACAACAAAACCAACTTATTTATTTACCTAGCCTAATATTTTAAAAAATTTAAACATATCTAAATCATATAGAGAGATCCCTCTATGAAGTTGGAAGGGCTAGATCCCAGCTTCAAAAGCGGTTGGATAAAGTTAGCTCTCATAGATTTCTTCTTTCTAACAACCTCTAGGAAATTTACAGAGTGCTAACACCTTCTACACATCCCTGAACATACATGAAAAGGTGTTGCACAACTGTTTGATGGATTCAGGGGCCTCCCATAATCTCATGCCTAAAAATGTCATGGAAGAACTTGGGTTGGAGTTCACAAAATCTTACCATGACTTGTATTATTTTGATTCTAGAAGGGTCCAATGTCTTGGAGTCATCAAAGACTTGGTGGTGTCTTTGTTCCAGCTACCCATGAAGAGTGTGCTCATGGACATTGTAGTGGTTGATGTTACCCCCAAGTTTGGCATGTTGTTGTCAAGATATTGGATAAAAATACTTGGGGGAACCCTACAAATGGACCTCACCTATGCTACTATTCTAGTGTTTGGAGGGGAACATAGAAGGTTGTACAGAGAATCCCAATTGGCTTATATCATTAGTGATGAAACTAACCCCACCAACCATCCTATGTTCTCCCTCGACACTGAGTTGGGGTCTAGTTTATTGTAGCTCACTGATACTTCTGACCCCCCTCTAAAACTCAGAAAGCATCCCACTACCTCTCATGGATTTTCTCCCACCACCTTTGTTTGGAAAATGTTTTTTGATGGAGCCTCCTCCAAGGAAGGTACAGGTGTTGGAATGGTGTTTGTCTCACTGGCACAAGAGACCATAGCTCTTTCTTGAAAATTAGAATTTGAGACTCCCAATAATGTGGCAGATTATGATGCTCTTGTGTTGGGTTTAAGGGCTTCAAAGAACATGGGAATCAAAAAAGTGTCTGTGTTTGGAGATGCCAAGTTGGCTGTAAAACAAGTTAGAAGGTTTGGCCTTTCCCTAAACCCTAAGAAATCTTTGTTTTCTATGAAGGAGAGGAAGATGTTAAGCCATATAGTATCAGCAGAGGAAGTGAGAATTGATCGCAGTAGGGTAGAGGCAATTTAGGCCCTGTCACTTCCCAGCTCCAGAAAAGAGGTCCAGTCTTTCCTGGGAAAAAATAATTTTCTGAGAAGGTTCATTTCAAACTTTGTCGACTTAGTAAATCATATCACCACCATGATCATGAAGGGAAATGAAGTAAAATGGATTGTTGATCCTAGAGAATATTTTAACTTAATCAAACAAGCATTGATTGAGGCACCTATGTTGATCAGTCCTGATTATTCCAAGGACTTTCTGATTTTCTCCTTTACTTCATTTGATACAGTAGCAGTTGTTTTATTACAGAAGAATGCTGAAGAGTTGGAGCAACCCATTTCATTTTTTAGCAGGGCATTAAGATATGTAGAGATCAAATATGACATCATGGAGAAGCAAGCCTATGCCTTTGTCAAGGCCCTTAAAGCATTCAGAGTCTATGTTTTACATTCAAAAATCATTGCATATGTTCCTTCAGCTTCTGTGAAGGACATTCTCATTTAGCCTAACATAGATGGGAAAAGAAGCAAGTGGATTGCCAAGATCCTTGAGTTTGACCTATAAATAAAGCCCACCAAGTTGGTTAAAGGGAAAGGTTTAGCCAAGTTGTTGGATGAATCTAATTGTAAAGCATTGGGGGTTAACTTCATCAACACTTGCTCATAAATTAAACCGGTTGAGTTGTCTAAAGGCAGGCCTCCATTGTCAGAATACACTTGGTATAAATATGTTATATACTTCCTACAGGAGTTGAGACCCCCTGATGGAATGGGGAAAAGAAAGGAAATATCTTTCAGCCTCAAGGCAGTCAGGGATTTCCTTATTGAACATGCTTTATATTGGAAAGACCCTCTGGGAGTGCTTCTGATATCTTTGAACCCATAGGAGGCCCAAAGAGTTATGTTTGATTTCCATAGCAGCCTCTGTGGGGGACACCATTTTTGGAAGACCACGACCTACAAAATTCTCAGGGTTGGGTACTACTATCCCAACTTATTCACTGATGTCTACAGAGAGGTTAGAACCTGCATCAAATGCCAAATGTTCTCATAAAATCAGCAGCTCAAATATCTGCCACTAAATCCTGTAGTATCTTTAGCACCCTTTCAACAATTGGGGTTGGACTTCATTGGAGAAATTCATCCTCCCTCAAGCGGCCAACACAGATGGATCCTAACTACAACGGGCTATTTTACCAAGTGGATAGAAGCTATCCCCACCATGAGTGCTTCACACAAAGTTATCATCAACTTCCTGGAGGATATTATAGCAAGGTTTGGCTACCCCAACAGAATTGTCATTGATAATGTTGTGTCTCTCAAGTCTAAGCCTCTGGTTAGGTTCTGTGAGTAGTTTGAGATTTCACTAATTCATTCCCCTCCCTATTATCCTCAAGGAAATGGACTGGTATATTCCTCTAACAAAAGTTTGATCAAGCTTATTAAAAGATTGTTGGAAGACAATAAGAAGGTCTGGGACTCAAAAATCAAATTTTCTCTATGGGATGATCGAGTGACAGCAAAGAAGTACCTAGGAACCTCCCCTTTTCAACTTGTTTATAGGACAAAAGTTGTATTTCCCTCTCAATTGGATCTACTTGTAGAGAAATTGTTTCAAGATTTTGAAGGAGAGCCAGACCATATTGTCAGAAGAATTCATCAACTGGTGGAAGTGCAGCAGACCAGAGAGCGGGTAATGGACAGATCTCACAGTCATTAGCAAAAGATCAAGAAGGTCAAAAAATAGGAATTCAAGCTGGGAGATTTGGTGTTTAAGTGGGATGCACCTAGGCCGGACAGAGGCAAACACAACAAGTTTGAATCCCTCTGGATTGGGCCCTTCAAAATCTTTGTATTGTTTTTGAATAATACTTTCGAGTTGCAGGATTTGGAGGGTGAGGAGGTTTTTAATGGCCCTTTGAATGGGAATTTCCTGAAGAAATGTTTTGTTTGAGCCTTATATAGCTCCTCTGATTTTGTAAATATTGTTTTTATGTTTATTTTCAGTTTCAATAAAGGGACTCCATAGCCCAACAACAAGGCACTGAAGCTGCAAAAGAGTTCTCGACAGCCCGCAGGGAGCATGTCATCGGCCATGGAGCCTAATGTTATCACCAATTCTTGTAAAGGGGGAGTTTTTATCCAAATCTGGGCTCTTGTTGTAAAATGCGATGAAATGGGGCTTAAAAACCCATCAAATGCATTTTATTCAAAGGCCGCAGCCATGAGCTCCCAAGCGCAAATCTCATAAAGTATCGTTCTGGGCTTAAAATGCTTGTAGGTGAGCATTTTAGTTTTCAACGGGGAAGATTTTTCATCAGAAGCAGATCGACCGTCATCGGGAAATTCGAAGCCATGCAGCTGCACAAAGATTAGCACCTGGGCTCATCCCTCATGGCCAAATTCATGAGAATGATATGAGTCGTCCATCCAAGGGACATGTGGTGTGAAATTAAGCACCGTCGTGGTTTCGAGAGTCAAGAATTCAAGAGACAAGGGGCCTCTCCTCCATTGCATTAGGAAACCCCGAAGAGAGAAAGGTTAAGGTCCTGAGGGGTTGGGCCCAAGGTCCTAGCTCCATGTCACATCAAGCGAGCGAGAGCTAGAGGTAGCACTCTTTTTTCCATAAAATTCATCTCAGTCATCCAATCCATAGAAAACATGTGGGCACATTGTGTTAAGACGCATGCAGATCTGGGTGGCCAGGATCTGCACACTTAGATATACGTATAGGATCCAATTCTAGAACCCCCTTGTTGTTCTGCATTTAATGGGGGGGGGTCCAGAATGTGTAGCGCAAGTTTGAACAGCTAGGATTGAGGGGCCTGGATCTATGGCTAAGGGTTGATTCTGGTCCCCCCTATCCATTCTTCCTTTAATAAGGGGGGGGTGGTTCCGGAATGAGGTGGTTTTTTGTGGGCCCCTTTAAACCTCTTACCACTTCCCCTTCTGCTTACCACCTTCACCTCCTTTTGACATGTATCCTCCCTCTTCATCCTCTTATCTTCTGACACATGTTCTTCCTCCTCCAAGTCACTCTATCATCAACGACATGTTCTCCTCCCTAACCCATCTCTTTCCACCAACTGTCTCCTTCGCCTTCCACGTCCTCTTCCCCCTGCGCCAGCCTTTCTGACCCCCATGCCACTCCACCTATGTCGTTTCCATATCCTTGTGACACTTCCCGTCTATTTTCATAGCCTCCGTCTCTCTGCCACCTGGTGTTTCCACCTCAGAACCCCTCATCTCACATTCACTTTTTGGTGCCATCGTCCTCCCCGTAAGAGTCTCGTCCAGGTTCACAGGCCGGACCCTCCTTATAGGCATCTGACTCGGCTCTAGGTGGAAGAATGCAGAGGCTGCCACGTCTCCCAAGTGCAGGTTTGACTTGTGCCTCTCTGATCTCGAGGAAGCTGTTATTGAGGTAGTTGACGGTGGTTGAACGTCATCTCCCTCCATAAATAGAAAGCCAGGAAAAGACAAGCACAGAGGCAGACTTCCAGTCCTTTTTGACAAATATCACATCCAACAGACGACTGCACGGGAAGTCTTCCCAACATATGCATGTGCAACCTCCTCAACGTCAAGCATTGATTTCATGACATGATCGTGTCTCAGACAATCGAGCCAATCTAAGTATATGTAGGAATTTTTTCCATTTTGTTGGTATCGTTGGTATAGCTAAGCTCCCTGTTGTAAAGTTTTGATGAAGCATTGGTTTTCCCTGGTTATGTATCTGTACATGAAACTTATTGTTTAATGAAAGTCAACTTCTTATTCCATCTGGCATCCATCTAATATTGAAAGAGTTTATTATTGACTAAGTCACATGAAGCATTGTGACCGTGATATATAAATTTTTTATGTAACGTTGTTATGATTTCTTTTAATATTCTCATGATTTGAATACAAGAAGTTCTTGTGTTTAAATTCTTCCTCTACAGGTTGTTGGAAGCTTGATGCTCACAAAAGACCTTTGCACTTTCTCACAGAATTATTCCTCCTACTCACCTTTATTAAAACTTACTATCTGAAGTTAAATTAAGACCTCACATGTTCATTCATAGCCTTAGTCCAGGATTCTGAGTTAAAACGATATTGTACTGAGTTTACTTCCAGTCAATCTCCCTTTTTATAAAAAAATTGTGATATAAAATAATGGGTATCAGGCTTACTCCTGCCGCTATCTAGGAGTGACTTCAGGTGATAACACCCTTCACCCACATCTGTGAATGAAAAAGGCGTTCCCCCTCTTCAGGATCTGTTGGTTCTTCTAGTTGAATTGTTGCAGTCATGACAATAGCAGTGGTATCTACATCAATGATTTGTCCTTTACCAGTATTTTCAAAATCAGATTATGAATTAGGGTTCGGCTCTTTGTCTTTCATCTTGGTCACCAATGAATTTTTTGAGAGACATTCATCAGTGTTGTGCCAGGGGATTTTGTGGAAATCACACCATTTTTCGGTGTCCTTCTTTGTCTTTCCGTGGCCCTTCTTTTCCTGTGGCTTAGACTGGTTTTCGAGAGACTGTTTGTTAGGGATGTCTTTGTCATACTTTGGTTGTTGCATATTTGCATACCTGAACTCCCATTTGTTCTAGTGCTTAAATTTTTTCTTGATTTTAACAGCATATTGATAGGCAGCATCGAGTGATGAGATGTCCAGAAAATCCATTTCAGTTTGGATGTATTTGTGTAGAGCCCCATGGTATTTCAAAACCAAATGTCATTTGGAGTCTTTGATACCTAGCTTGGTGTGCAAGGTATGGAAGGTATCGGTGAAATTCAGAACTTCTTGGACCCTCTCTTGCTGCAGTGTGGTCCATCTCATGCACTGGTCCTCATAGTTGCCAACAGGGTAATATTGTTCCTTTACTGCATCCACACAAATATACCAAGTGGGATCGGCCCCATATATTCCAGACTCCTCTATGGAAATCTACTCCCAGTAAGTTTCCCACCAATGTTTGAAATGGGGGAGAGCCTTAAGAAGTGCGAAGATGATCTTTTCTCTATCGGAAAAATTGTGAACAGAGAAATAACCTTCTAGAAGATTTAACCATTTATCTAGGGCATCCGCATCTATCTGACCTTCAAATATAGGAATATCAAAATTGACCTGTAACTTGAAAGGCGAGGTGCCTCCCAAGTGGCCACTTGATGGAGATGCACCTGATGCTATCAGGAGGTGTTGAAGGATGTGGGAAAATTTCTCCATCATTTTGTCCCTCTTTTGTGTGAGAGCTTGCTCAAGCAACAGACTTATAGGATCGTCTGCTCCATCATTTTTTATTTTCTTCCTCCATGGAGGGTTTATTGGGCATGCGAGAGAGATTGTATTCAAGAGAGACAATATTGAGACCCAACTTGCTATACTCGGACCTCGTCGGGGACATGCACTGAAAAAAACAATCAAGAGTAGCCTGCTCTGATACCACCAATCCAAATTATTTTTGGCACGAAATGAGAGCGGAGATATAATAAATAAATGCACAAAGTATCATGGATATCCAATAATATAATAGAAATGTATCATAGATTCAACCATAAACACAGAGATACAGTAATACATGATTTCTATTAATGAAATAAATGTACAGAGACTATAAAAATACAGAGTGAAAGACTCGCTAGAATGGTGGTAGCTTATCTATGAGAATAGATGTGATGGCTACTCGCATTCACAAAAATTTGATTACAATGAGGCTCTAAAGGCCTTTTTACAATAAGCCGGAATTTCAAAAACCATAGACATCCAAAAACCTAACCCTAGGAGATGAAGCGCCAAAAGTCATGTGGGCCCCGTTTGGGTAAGTTAGTACATCAACTTCCCGGGGTCGTAACTTTTGCACACGATCTCCATTTTAGGCGTATGATATATCGTTGGAAAGGTATCATTGAGGAGATTCATTTTAGGTGAAATATTATAGTAACTTACTTATTACAAACCTGTTTTCCCAAAAAAACATCATTTAGGGCCTCAAAACGCCTCTAGAAGTGAAAACTGCTAAAAATAGTAAATTACCAAAATTGCCAGAAAACTGTTTTGAGCCAGTTGGAAATGGTGGGTGGCCACCGATATCCACCTAGATCAATCCTCCCTCCTTATGAAGAAATGGTATCCATTTCATTGAGTTTCCTAGGGAAAGGAAAAAGCGTTTGTTGAATATGAATCTTGGTGAGTTGCTTGCCTTGCGCTGCTCAGTTTGTGGAAGTCTGTCACAAACATGTTGAAGCTGACATTGTTCAAAAAGTCAAGCTACATGAGAGTAAAATGTGCATAAGGAATCCTTGCGCTTTGTTGCAACCTTTTCGACCTTCTTCTGCTGAATAGAAGGTGCTTGGGGCGAGGTTGTAGTGGTTGCAGTGTCCTTCTCTTCCCCTTTTGAACAGATTTTGAAGAAGCTGAATTTTGCAGTATGAGATACTACCTTGCAACACTTTTTAGGTGGACCGGTAGTTGGAACTACCTTTGGTATTCTATAGAGATGAACCCCCAAATTAACAATGACACTACGGGGTCGAGACTCATAAACAACATGGCATCTCCACATATATGGTTGGCCCAAGAGAACATCAGAGACATCTAGTCAGGCAAAATCACATAATACTTCATCCTTGAAGGGTTGGATACCATATGACAATCGACACTATTGGTCGACACAGAGATCTCACCCTTGGCGAAGCCACTTGATGTTGTATGGCTATGGGTGTGGTGTTGTCGACAATCCCAATTGTTTAACAACCTCTATTGAGATGAGTCTCTTCTGGCTTCCACTATCAACAATAAAATGCAACGGGGTCCCCTTCACCCACATCTGTGAATGAAAAAGGTGCTCCCCCTCTTTAGGATCTGTTGGTTCTATTGGTTGAATTGTTGTGATCGCGACAATAGCAGTGGGGTCTGCGTCAATGATTTGTCCTTTACCAGTATTTTCATAATCAGATTGAGATTCTGAATCAGGGTTCGGCTCTTTGTCTTTGATCTTAGCCACCAATGATTGTTTTGAGAGACATTCATCAGTGTTGTGCCAGGGTATTTTGTGGAAATTGCACCATTTTCGGGTGTCCTTCTTTGTCTTTCCATGACCCTTATTTTCCTGTGGCTTGGACTGGTTTTCAGGAGACTGTTTGTTAGGGCTATCTTTGTCATACTTTGGTTGTTGTGGATTTGTAGACCCAAACTCCCATTTTTTCTGGTGCTTAAATTTTTGATCAATTTTAAAAGCATATCAATAGGCAGCACCGAGTGATGAGATGTCTAGAAAATCCATTTCAGTTTGGATGTATCTGTGTAGAGCCCCATAGTATTTCAGAACAAAATGTCATTTGGAGTCTTTGATACCCAGCTTGGTGCGCAAGGTATGGAAGGTATTGGTGAACTCCAGAACTACTTGGCCCCTCTCTTGCCACAGTGTGGTCCATCTCATGTACTAGTCCTCATAGTTGCCAACAGGGTAATATTGTTCCTTTACTGCATCCACAAAAAAATCCCAAGTGGGCTCGAACCCATATATTCCAAACTCCTCTATGGAACTCTACTCCCAGTATGTTTCCCACCAATGTTTGACATGGGGGAGAGCCTTAAGGAGTGCGAAGATGATTTTTTCTCTGTCGAAAAAATTGTGAACAAAGAAATAACCTTCTAACATATTTAACCATTTATCTAGGGCATCCGCATCTATCTGACCTTCAAATATAGGAATATCAAAATTGACATGTACCTTAAAAAGCGAGGTGCCTCTAAAGTGGCTTCTTGATGAAGATGTTCCTGATGCTATCGGGAGGTGTTGAAGGATGTGGAATTTTTTTTCCATCATTTCATCCCTCTTTCACGTGAGAGCTTTCTCAAGCAACAAACTTATAGGATCGTCTTCTCCGTCATTTTTCTTTTCTTCTGCCATGGAGGGTTTCTTGGGCATGTGAGAGCGACTATATTCAAGAGAGACAAGCTCGAGACCCAACTTGCTATACTTGGACCTCGTCGGGGACATGCACTGAAAAAACTGATTAAGAGAATCCTGCTCTAATAGCACTGATCCATATTATTTTCGGCATGAAATGAGAGCGGAGATATAATAAATAAATGCATAGAGATATCATGGATATACAATAATATAACAGAAATGTATCAGATATGAAACCATAAACACAGAGATACAGTAATACACAATTTATATTAATGAAATAAATGTACAGAGACTGTAAAAATACAGAGTGAAAGACTCGCTAGAATGGTGGTAGCTTATCTTTGAGAAGAGATGTGATGGCTACTTTCATTCGCCAGAAGTTGATTACAATGAGGCTCTGAAGGCCTTTTTACAATAAGAAGGAATTTGAAAATCCCTAGACATCCAAAAACCTAACCCTAGGAGATGAAGCGCCAAAAGTCATGTGGGCCCCGTTTGGGTAAGTTAGTACATCAACTTCCCGGGGTCGTAACATTTGCATACGATCTCTGTTTTAGGCATATGATAGCCTGTTGGAAAGGTATCATTGAGGAGATTCCTTTTAGGCACAATATCGAAGGAACTTGGATATTGCAAACCTGGTTTCCCAAAAAGCATTGTTTAGGGCCTCAAAACGGCTCCGAAAGTGAAAACTGCTAAAAGTAGTAAATTACAAAAATGACCAGAAAACTATTTTGAGCTAGTTAGAAAAGTTGGGTGGCCACCGATATCCACCTGGATCACTTACCCTTATTGTTTCATTTTTTTTCTTTCCTTCAAGTTGTTGGTTGGCCTTCAATTTTTTCGACTACCCACTATGTACATCCGATGTTTGGGTAGGGGGAGCATTTGATCCGTAGGTCTGGTTGGTCATTGTCTATTGTATTAACAATTGTTGCAATTGACTTGACAACTGATCAGTGGACTTTCCTTGCCCTAAACCAACTATACAATCAATATGTGGTCTAGACTTTTGTCTATCCTTATCAAGGATGGACCATCGCATCTGGAAAAATCCCATAGAGTAAGCCAGAGTGAGAGTATATCAATTTGATTTGTTGCGCTCTCATTATCGCCTCCTCTTCTGAAAACACTCTTGAATTTGCAACGTCCTTGGATACTTATGGTACCAAAGAATTCATGAACCACTCCAGAAGGAAATCCGATGGAACCTGTACCTTAATCAAACTCTTTTGACATCGCCATTCTCGGATGTGATCCAAGATATGATCATCCTTAGTCTTCTCGAAGTTGCCCAACAATTCAATTTTGGAATCGTATCTCATGGGTAGTTGGAAATGGTTTAGGAATACCATCTCCAAGTTGCCAAAATAAGAATACCTTGAGCGGTTGAGTTCAATGTACCATTTAGCGACACCCCCAATAAGAGTGCATTGAAACAGGCACAACTATATGGAGTTGTCTCGCAACGAGTTTGACAAGCACCATTGGTGGAAAGTTATCATGTGATCACCTAGATATTCACTAGGACTTCCCTCGAACTTTGGAATGTTAGAGGGCAATTTAGATGACATGGCAGGCCAACGTGGATCATGAAAAATCAGGTCGTTAAGAAACCTTGACAAGTCTGGCAAGTGTAGCATTGCCAAAAATGGTAGTTTGGGTTGGGTATTATGTACAGGAAAAAGGGGACTTGGAGTTTGAATGGCACCAGGTTGCCAGGAAAATTTGGGTTGTTGGCCAGGGCTCTAGTAGACACCATGGCCTTTACCAGTGTATGAAAACTATGTTTGTTGGGATATCATTGGATGATTCCCATGATTGGATGACAAGGGCTAGGCAAAAATTTGTCCATGCATTGTGTTCCAAATATTCTAGAAAGGGTTTCCCCCTATCGATCCGATGGGCATAGGTATTGAGCCTTGCCCAGGGTTCCATTGGCCATGGAAAGGGTTGCCCTTGGTTATCATCCCTTGTGAGGGAATGGATCCCTGCCAAGATTCCAAAGTCCTTGTGAGGGAATGGATCCCTGCCAAGGATTCCAAAGTCCTTGTGAGGAAAAAACTCTTATACTTACCCCCTGTGTAGGAATAGTACCCTGCACAGGATTCTGTTGTCCAAAACCAGATTTTCCCCCGGTCGAGACAGCAGCTGATGAAAAAGGGCTATTACCAAATTCATCAAATAAAGAGAATGACATGGATCCCACCGGCATGGTGTAAGAATAAGTTCCTATACTGCTTTCTCCAAACAAGATGTAGTTCATACTTGGCCTGACTGGTTGCTAGGAAGCACTGCTGAGAAAGGAGGACGGAGGAGGTATAGGACCCCCACCGTAAGGGATAGCATTATAGGAGTTTGAGGTGCCCCCAATGGACCCTTCCAAGGGAGTATTTGATCTCCCTGCCCCCAGACCGATGGTCTATAACATGGAGTAGGTAAGGACAAAGTTTGTGTCAAAGTTGAGCATCTTGTATGAAAACGGAGGCCCTGTCACACTCAGCGTAAAAAGAGCAGTATTCGCCACCGCTAATGGTATTGAACCACTGCCTGAGGTAGAGGGGGTTGAGACCACTATGGTCCAAAATGGAGAAGGTGGGTTAGGAGGCAGAATACCCTCTGTGGTGGAAGCCGTAAAGGGAGTGTGAGGACTCCCGGACAAAGTAGCAACATTTTCTTCCATAGCTTCTTGTAAGACTATCTGACGCTCGTAAGGTGTTACCCTTGGAGGGACAACTTGTACCAATATTGACACCGAGAAGTCATTGATTGGAGGGTTAGCCAACCTGAGAGCTTCCAGTCCAAGGTCAGAAATAGTAGGTTCCTCCAGATTTGAGTAATATCCTCTCAGAGCTAGCTTGGGCACAATTTCCTATGGCCCGATCGCTTCGAATGACCCTTGTTGGTCAAGTCTTCATCATAACGGTGGCAGTGGTGGCTCCAATGTAACCAGTGGAAATCCATGAAGCCTTCGCGACTGGCGGAGCTCTTGATCTCCACTTATTGAAAATATCAACGACACAGTAAGGATTTAACTAACGTTTAAAACAAAACACACACTAGAAAATTTCCTATAAGATAAACCAATCAAACCACTATCTAGTTACAAGAACAGTTACGCTAGCCAACAATAGAGAAACTTACCGGTGCAAGTGCAACTCGAACATGGAAGCACCCTCTAGGTATACTCTGCAAAGTGTGACCCGAAGTCTGCCCTAGGTATTGTGGTATACCCCCACAGCCACCTGTCTAAGTCCCTATAATAAAGGAAACTAAGTTGCCAGCTCATGAGAAATCACCAGGCAGGTACAATTAACAGTCAAGTGGACCAAAATGAGCAGGATAACAAGTCTGAAACCTACCGAGGGTATCGAAAGCAAGTGGTCTGGAATACAACTGAGGATCTTGAACATATTCAAGGTCCACGAAGCTCCGTAGGAAAATGCAAGCGATAGTATCCCATGACAGATCCTCAAAATGTGTTCCCCACTACCTTTAGTCCATCTTTGGAGGGGTTATCTCCACTGCCTTTCCTCACACAACCTCGTGTTTAGCCCCCGTGTTAGAGGGGGCTCCCGAATAACTTTCACATCAATAAAATTTTAACATGCCCTAGCTCTGACTCCGATGTTTATTTAAAAGCCTTGAAGAGTTTCCTCTCCAACCTAATTCAAGGCTCTCACCCTAAACTAGTTGATTGACCCTACGAACATAAAAGTCTAGCTAATTTTATATTTAGTGTTAGTTTTAAATGGTTTGTTTAACTCAAAGGATATGGTAGTGAAACTAGTGATGTTTAAGAGAGACGAAGAGAGGAGAAATAAATGAAACTCTGAAAGAAAAATTACTTCTAGTGAAAAATAAAGATTTACAACTAGCTCTTTGTAACCAACTTTTTCATAACTAACTCTTTTCAAGATCTTTAAAAAGAAGACCTAAAACGAAATTTCATTCGACTACGAGCTACTTAAGTTCTAAGAAAACAGTAAAGAACTTTAAAAATGAACTCTTTTTCCTTTCAAGTAAAATAACTAACCGTAACTACTTTACCAAACTAAGAAATGAAAAATCTTTTTCTTTTTTGGGAATGCTTTAAACATGAAAAACTTGAAATAATTTTTTTTTTCTCTTTTCTTTAAATCAAACAAAAAGGGGAAAATAAATACAAGACAAGACTAAAAATGACCTTTGGCCCACTATGGATCATAGGGAGTCACTAAAGACACCAAACAGGATGATCAACAAACTCAAAGACTCACCTAAAACCTTTTCAAAAGTAAACACAAGAAATATTCAAAAAGACAAGAAAACTAACATCTAACCCAAGCTATGACTGTAAAAATAGAGACACTAAACTCTGTAAAGAAACCCTGATAAGTAAAACCTCAATCAAAGAAGAGGTGGAATTTGTCTTCTTAAAAAAAGTCTCTTGAACCAGGTACGCTATTGATGCTTAAGTAGCCTGTGTATGTATGCGGGCTGTTTATAAAGCGGGGTGCATATGTACCCATGTTGACCCACAACAAGGCACATACAACTTTGTACTTATTCAAAAAAGAAATAAAACTGACTGACTGACAGGGCAAGGAGAAATGGTATGGCACTAAAAGGTGACCAAACCCCTTAATAGACTCAACAAACTCAACAGAAACTCGAAAGGTACAAAAACCAATCAGACACCCAAAAAATTCCCTAAAATTCTAGAGGCTTTCCCAGTATGGTCACCAGTTCTACTAGCAGGAAAAAACCCCCTTAAGACTACACTAGGGTTTAGAATGTAGGTAGATCACAATCGTATAAAATTCAACTACTTCTCTAACTACCCCAAACATACCCAAGAATCATACAAGAAAAACAAAGATGAGAAGGATTGGGTAACTATACCTCTACTCCACATCCGGTGATGATCCTCTCACGCTTGAAAGCTTCACTGACTGCAAAACTCCTCCCAAGTCTGGCCTGCATTCAAAGACAGACAAACATAAAGATACAAGAATTCAATTCATATATAAATAAGGTTTAGACATTAGAATATCAAAACATAAACCATTAACAACATTCAATATACCATGATTTAGGACAGGAAAAGTACTTCATTTATTGATAATACAATGATCACTTACAACCAAAGCCGACTATTTCTCCATGAACCTGGTCTGGGATCCTCTTCACCAAGCTCCAAGTGCACCTCTGTATGGCTTCTCCTCTCAACCTTCGGATCTCTTCAGGGAAGTGAATGGATTTCTGATGGAAGAAATGCAGGGGAAATTCTCACAAAAGGGTTGCAATTACTTGGGGCAAGGAGGGAATGTAAAATGTGCAGAGTTTCACTGTTCTTATGTCTAGATATGGAATGAGACCCCAACACCTCCTTTTGTATGACAAAAGGATGGTTATTCGGTTGGGTGGCGGGCTATAGGCGGTGGATTAGTTGGGAAACTACCCAATAGCCCATAATCTCAACGAATTCCTTGCAACTTTTTATTTTTTGCAACTTTTGCAAGTATATGCGGGTTGTAATGGTGCAAAATGCATATGTACATGGGCTGTAGTGGTGCAACATGCATACGTACATGGGCTATAGTGGTGCAACAAGTGTATGTATGCGGGCAATAGTGGTGCAAGAAGCATACATATTCAAAAAATGGGTTTTTTAGAAGAGTAACTCAGTGATGGCTTGGAAAAAAATGAAAGTAAGAGGGACAAAGGCCAGGTATGCATGTGTAGATAAATTTAGGGTTATAACAATGTTGTACAAATTACAGATAAGTGTTGTGTAGTAAATACATTCAAGGTCTTGTGTAGATGGCACAAGCTTATAATTGGCCAAGGAAGTAAATACTACAATGGAGATAACTCTTAACCAAGTGCAGTTCGAGAGGGATGAAACAAAGTAGCACGCTAGAAGAATAGAGAATAAAGTTGAATAAGTATTTAAAACCATTTCTGAAAGCACACAAGGAAAGAATATACCCACATATGGTAAAATTGAGAAAATAGCACAAGCTATGGAGACTTACAAAATCCAAATTACAGAATTGACAGAACTAGCACCTAGTACTCCACCAGAATTAAGAATACAAAGAGAGAAGGAGGCTACATACCATACAAAAAGCATTGCTCTCATAATACAGGAAATAACATATATTTATAATAAGAGTGCGCAACTATGGAAAAACCCGCAGGAGGATGGGAAACTTTGTGAGTTGGACTAAAAAGAAGAAGGGATCAATACTACAATGCAAGAATTGAAGTAGAAGAAAAAAGATATGACAATACCTGATAGACTGAAAAGTGCACAAGAGATGAAGAATATGTAGGAAGAGCCTAATTCCATACAAGTAGATAAACATTCAAGGTAGGATCAGTTAGAACCAATACAAGAAGGAGAATAACAAATGCTCACTGATATTGACCCAACAAATGGCCAAGTTGAACAAGTTGACTAGGAGAGTGAGGAACTGTTGAAGGAACACATTATTGCACAAACTGTGGATATTATAGCATAAAAGAATGCATAGATAAAATCCCAGTTGAATAAATTACAAACATATTTCATGTGCTCGAGAAGTTAGTACAAGAAGCACACACTACCTGAGTGGCTCGAGATGAGCCACAGGTGAGTGTTGGGGGCCTATTGGCACAAACCATTTTTGGGAAAAGAATGGTAATTAATGAAGGTAGTTAGGAAATGGACAAAGAAGGATAGTGTGGCCAAAAATATGGAAAATAAGCACCAAGCAACCATGAAATTCAAATACAGGAAGAAATATGTGGATCAACGAGGAAAATGGATGGATTTTGGACTAGCCGCGATCAAGGAGTTAGAAAGTGGAAAAATATAATCCACCTATGATTAGTGGGTTAGAGTTTTGGTCAATTTTGTAATGGGTAAATAAGCCCTTTTTGTAATATAAATATATTGTTATGATATAGCTGGGAGGATATATAGATATATATGAAGAGATATAGAGATACAAACAAAGAAAGCCATATGAGCAGACAAATAGAGGTATGTTAGATCAAGCATTGTAATTGAGGGTAAGGTCATAGGTCATGGGTTGTGGAGCTTACTGTGATCTTGTCAGTCTCAAATGTAATGCGTGCAAGGCTATAACCTTGATGCAAAATAATAAAAGAGCCAAGAAAGACAAATCTGTGTGGATATAGCCCAGGGGAGGTGAACCAAAATAAATTTTGTGTCTCTGTGTGGAATGCTTATGTTATTTATTGCAATCGTTTAGTTATGATGAATGGATTTATATTCCAATAGTAAAATGTAGTACACAATAGATTAACCAAGATAATTACTATAGAATAAACCCTAAATAAATTCAACTGATTACTGAGTGGTAGATCTAAGATATAATGGTGTGTTGATGTAATATAATAATAAATATGATGTGTTTTGAAGTAAAAATAATGTCACTCATCCCCACATAAGTATCCCTTCCAAGACTGCATACATTTGGGTCCTTTAGTCACCGATAAGTATCCCTTACAAGACTACATTGTTCACTTTGGGTGCAGTGTTTCCTTCTAGTCTTCAAAAGGGACGATGGTTTGCAGGGTTTTGTTGGAAACCTAAAGTAGAACTCGGGTCAACCCAAAAATATCCAACAATGACTATGAAATTCCAAATAATCCCTAGTTCTCAATATACCAATCAATGCTAGGTCTCTAGATCTGTGTGAAGTGGAGTATATCATTTTCAAACATAAATTAAGACAAGTAACACTTTCCAAAATTTCCACTTGGAGAATTCCAGCAATGCCCTCACAAACAACCCAAAGTTTCTTATCATCATATGGAAGTGATTTCTAGATTCTATGGATACTCTACCAATCAATCCTTTCAAATGGAACAACTTCAACTCATCCCTTTCATGATCAATCTATTCAAAAGGATTTGTTTCCATGGATTTCAAGTGCTCAATACAACACAAGAAAGAATCCACCAATTGTTGGATTCAATGTCATATCCAAATGGAATTTGAGCAAGTTATATAATTGAGCTTAACCATCACATACATTCACTCAGGATAACATTTTTTATGAATATTTGAAATCACGATGTCCCTATATCCATTCTCTTGGAATTATTGTAGAAGCTCCTTCATCCAAAGAATTGTATTCACTAAAAGTTACAGACAAAACTCCACTCTGTAATAAATGATGTAGTCACTACTACAATGCAAAAGACAAAGTAGTTTTGATTCACCAATAGAGAACTAGAGTAAAAAGAACATTCCCCATTCTCATAGACTTGCAAAGGTGTGCCCACATCAACATGGAATTGGTTGATGTTGAAAAGGATGAGCGTTGCTCTTGGGGAAGTATGGTGAACCCATATGGTGCAAGTTTGAACCAATATTTACCCTTAAGGAATTTATACGAGAGTCAAACCCTGGTGGTATCCACGGAAACATGGAACACTTTGTTATAGGTAATTTTTAATAATTTAAAATACTAGAATGAATAGTGATAATTAGGTGACAAAGATGGAACCCAATGAGAGTTCTCCACTACTACCAGGATCCAAGTCTGAGGATATCGAATGTAAGTATATTGTAGGAGATTCATCATGTTTCATGGAAGCGATATTCATATGCCATGTTGCAGTTCAATGGAAAATGGGAAGCATACCTCTCAGGGAAAAGATGCATTCAGTCCAATCACTAGATGGTTCAATATTGGAAAATGCATAAATAAACCCTGAGCCTTCTCTAGGATCCCAACAGTCTCAATAGTGGATTGCTATCTAAATACAAGTGGAAGAAAATATAGAGAATAATCTAAGAAAGGAAACTATGTCATTGACCATACAATCGTAGCCATCTATCTATATCACATAAGAATGGATGGTATAACACTCTTAGCTATTGGGATTCACTTCCATGGGGAATTCCCATGAACCGAATCTGTAGATGGATGTCAATGTTGGATAAGCGAGAACACTACCCCACACAATATGATATTTTTGGGAATTCAGGTCATTGTGGAAATTCATTTCCAACACCACAGAACTCAAATCAAACATAACACACTATAACCCCTGTGTTTGTTTTAGAGGCTAATTATTTTAAGAAATGCCATAATTTGTTTACATGTTTTGATTGAAATCATTAGAGAAGTGATCATTATCAAAGCCAAGAATATATACAATGACAAAAAAATGAAACCATTTCATAGTAAAGAGAACACCATTAAACAAAGTGGTTTTACATTGGAACCAAATGGAAAAACTAGCTCTAAATGTGATCCAGGTGGATATTGGTGGCCACCGACCAATTCAAACCGTCTCCTCTTGATATTTTTTAGTTTAGTACGTTATTTTGTACTTCTTTGAATTGTGGGTTCTACACTTTCAGGGATGTATGAATCCCTCCTCATCTTCCAGGTAGATAATGGTGGCCTCCCACTTAATCCACTTGGCTTATTTTGTATGTTTTCATGTCAACACATCTTGTTTTACTTCCAGGGCCGTTTTGGGGCCCTAAAGAATGTTTTTTTGGCTCACCACAGTCAAACTAGAGACGAAGTTAGAGTTTGATGGTGTAATGCGTAGTTCTCGTAAATACCTTTCCAACGGGATATCAGGCACATAAAATGAAGGTCGTGTGCAAAAGTTACAACCCCAGGAAGTTGAGGCACCAACTTACCCATAGGGGCCCACATAACTTTTGGTGTTTCATCTCCTAGGGTTAGGTTTTTGGATATGTAGGGTTTTCTCATTCATGAGTAATGTTAAAAAGGACTCTGGAGCCTCATTGTAATCATTTTGCTGAGACGGATGTGCGTAGTAGCCACATCTCTTATCAAATATAGCTACCATCATTCAAGAAAATGTTTCGGTTCCACAATTTTACAGTTTCATCCTATTTCATTTATTCAATAGGAGATATTGTTCATTGGATATCTATGTTGTTCTTCTTATCTTTGTGTTTATTATACTCAATCTATTAATCAGTTCGTTCCGCTCCTAAATCTGGATCAGTGGCATCATAACGGTATTCTCTTAATTTATTTTGCTTCGTGCATGTCCCCAACAAGGTATGGGTACAAGAAGTTGGGACTTGAACCAATCGATTCGTTGTAATATCAGTCGTGCAAGAGCCCGACAACAACTCACTATAGAAGAAAAGAAATATGATGGAGTAGGAGATCCTTTTAAAATGTTGCTCGAGGAATCCCTTGCGCGACAAAGGAACAAAATGATGGACAACTTTACATAGATCCTTTGGTGGTTGACCATAAGAGAAGCATCTTCATCAAGAGACCATGCAACCCCCTTCAAGGTACAGGTAAATTTTGATATTCCATTATTTGAAGGATGGATAGATTCAGATGTTGTAGATAAATGGTTGAATCTACTCGAAGGGTATTTTTTGATCCACAATTTTTCTGATAGGGAAAAGATTACTTTTTCACGCCTCAAGGCCATCCCACATGTTAAGGATTGGTGGGACACTTACTATGAGAAAAGGGCCATAGAGGAATCTGCAATATTTGTGGTTTTCCCTACATGGGATTCCTTACGGGATTCCATTAAAGAATAGTACTACCCTATTGGAAGATATGAGGACTACTACATCAGATGGACCACCCTGCGTCAAGAAAGGGACCAGACAGTACCATATTTCACCAATATTTTCCATACCCTACACACCAAATTGGGTATCAAAGACTCTGAGCGACATATGATGCTTATATACCATGACTATTTTCATAGATACATTCAAATATAAATGGAATTTCTGGACATCACCTCATTGGGTACAACTTATAGATATGTTGTCAAGATCGAGCAGAAATTTAAGCAGAAGAGGCGAGAGTTTGGCTCTGCAAACTCCTCACTGTCGAAGCAGGGAAAAGGCGACCCCAACCCACAAAGAAAGGGACATAGAAAATATGCCCACTCTTAGGACAATCAGTCCAATCCGCAACACAAGAAGGGAAATGAGAAGACAAAGAAGGATACAAGAAAATGGTGTGAATACCATAAATTCCCTTGGCACAACACTAAAGAATTTCGCTCCAAGCAGTCACTCGTGGCCAAGCTGAAGGATTTCGAGTCAGAGGCTGATTTTGATTCTGAATAAAATCCAGAAGGAGGGAAGCATATTATTGATGTCGAACCTAGTGCCACTGTCATTACCACTAAAATATATCCAAGCAAACTAGAAGAACCAGAGGAAGGGGAACGTCGCTTTCACTCATAGATGTGGGTAAAGGGGGATCCACTTCATTTAATTTTTGATAACGACAATCAGAAGAACTTGATCTCAGCAGAATTCGTCAAGTGGTTGGAACTATTGACAAAACCGCACCTGCAACCCTACACCATCGGTTTGCTTCTCCAAGGAAGAGATCTTTGTGTGAGCCCTACGACATCAAGCCTTTCAAAGATGAGGTATTGTGTGATATTTATCCCTTTTATTTTTGTGATGTTCTTTTAGGAAAACCATATTTGTGTACGTGTCATGTTGTGTATGAGTCTAGACCCTGCAGTTTTATTATTACTTTGGGTAGACAATTGTATAGGATACCAGAAGTAGCATTGCCTACCACTATTTCTTTAATCTCTGATAAGCAATGTAGTAAGGTAATTTCACGGAATAGGAAGTTTCTTTTCTTGGTGATCCGTTCTCATAGTAAGAAGAAGGTTGTTGCCACATCTATGGCCTCTACACAGAATCTCTCTTTGCAGTAGAAGCAAGTGGATGGGATCGTGGAAGAGTATAGAGACATCTTCTCCTCACCCACTGAGGTACCGACGTATTGCAAATTCAAGCATCCAATTGATCTAACCACCAATGCACCTCTACCTAATGGACCAATATATTTTTGCTCAAAATGAGCCATAGGTTAGTGTTGGGGGCCTATTGGCACAAACCCTTTTTGGGAAAATAATGGTAATTAATGAAGGTAGTTAGGAAATGGACCAAAGAAGGATAGTGTGGCGAAAAATATGGAAAATAAGCACCAAGAAACAATGAAATTCAAATAAAGTAAGAAATATGTGGATCAACGAGGAAAATGGTTGGATTTTGGACCAGCCACGATCAAGGAGTTAGAAAGTGGAAAAATATAATCCACCTATGATTAGGGGGTTAGAGTTTTGGTCAATTTTGTAACGGATAAATAAGTCCTTTTTGTAATATAAATATATTGTTATGAGATAGTTGGGAGGATATATAGATATATATGAAGAGATATAGAGAGACAAAGAAAGAAAACCATATGAGCGGACAAACAGAGGTATGTCAGATCAAGCATTGTAATCGAGGGTAAGGTCATAGGTCATGGGTTGTGGGGCTTAATGTGATTTTTTCAGTCTCAAATGTAATGCACGCAACGCTATAACCTTGATGAAAAATAATAAAAGAGCCAAGAAAGACAAATCTGTGTGGATATAGCCCAGGGGGGTGAACCAAAATAACTTTTGTGTCTCTGTGTGGAATGCTTATGTTATTTATTGCAATTGTTTAGTTATGATGAATGGATTTATCTTCCAATAGTAAAATGTAGCGTATAATAGATTAACCAAGATAATTACTGTAGAATAAACCCTAAATAAATGCAACTAATTACTGAGTGGTAGATCTAAGATATAATGGTGTGTCGATGTAATATAATAATAAATATGATGTGTTTTGAAGTAAAAATAATGTCACTCATCCCCACAGACGTATCCCTTCCAAGACTGCATACATTTGGGTCCTTTAGTCACCCATAAGTATCCCTTCCAAGACTACATTGTGCATTTTGGGTGCGGTGTTTCCTTCTCGTCTTCAGAAGGGTCGATGGTTTGCAGGGTTTTGTTGGAAACCTAAAGTAGAACTCGGGTCAACCCTAAAATATCCAACAATGACTATGAAATTCCAAATAATCCCTGGTTCTCAATATACCAATCAATGCTAGGTCTCTAGATCTGTGTGAAGTGGAGTATATCATTTTCCAACATAAATTAAGACAACACTTTCCAAAATTTCCACTTAGAGAATTCCAACAATGCCCTCACAAACAACCCAAAGCTGCTTATCATCATATGGAAGTGATTTCTAGATTCTATGGATACTCTACCAATTAATCCTTTCCAATAGAACAACTTCAACTCATCCCTTTCATGATCAAGCTATTCAAAAGGATTTGTTTCCATGGATTTCAAGTGCTCATACAACACAAGCAAGAATCCACCAATTGTTGGATTCAATATCATATCCAAATGGAATTTGAGCAAGTTATATAATTGAGCTTAACCATCACATACATTCACTCGAGATAACATTTTTTATGAATATATGAAATCACTATGTCCCTATATCCATTCTCTTGGAATTATTGTAGAATCTCCTTCATCCCAAGAATTGTATTCACTAGAAGTTACAGACAAAACTCCACTCTGTAATAAATGATGTAGTCACTACTACAATGCAAAAGACAAAGTAGTTTTGATTCACCAATAGAGAACTAGAGTAAAAAGAACATTCCCCATTCTCATAGACTTGCAAAGGTGTGCCCACATCAACATGGAATTGGTTGATGTTGAAAAGGATGAGCGTTGCTCTTGGGGAAGTATGGTGAACACATATGGTGCATGTTTGAATCAATATTTACCCTGAAGGAATTTACACGAGAGTCAAACCCTAGTGGTATCCACAGAGACATGGAACACTTTGTTATAGGGAATTTTTAATAATTTAAAATACTAGAATGAATCGTGAGAATTAGGTGACAAAGATGGAACCCAATGAGAGTTCTCCACTACTACTAGGATCCAGGTCTGAGGATACCGAATGTAAGTATGTTGTCAGAGATTCATCATGTTTCATGGAAGCGATATTCATATGCCATGTTGCAGTTCAATGGAAAATGGGAAGCATACCTCTTGGGGAAAAGATGCATTCGATCCAATCACTAGACGGTTCAATCTTGGAAAATGGATAAATAAACCCTGAGCCTTCTCTAGGATCCCAATAGTCTCAATAGTGGATTGCTATCTAAATACAAGTGGAAGAAAATATAGAGAATAATCTAAGAAAGGAAACTATGTCATTGACCATGCAATCGTAGCCATCTATCTATATCACATAAGAATGGATGGTATAACACTCTTAGCTATTGCGATTCACTTCCATGGGGAATTCCCATGGACTGAATCTGTAGATCGATGTCAATGTTGGATAAGCGAGAACACTATCCCACACAATACAATATTTTTGGGAATTCAGGTCATTGTGGAAATTCATTTTCAACACCACAAAAATCAAATCAAACATAACATGCTATAACCCCTGTGTTTGTTTTAGAGGCTAATTATTTTAGGAAATGTCAGAGTTTATTTACATGTTGTGGTTGAAATCATTAGAGAAGTGATCATTATCAAAGCCAAGAATATATAGAATGAAAAAAAAATGAAACCATTTCATAGTAAAGAGAACACCATTAAACAAAGTGGTTTTTCATTGGAACCAAATGGAAAAACTAGCTCTAAATGTGATCCAGGTGGATATTGGTGGCCACCCACCAATTCCAACCGTCTCCTCTTGATATTTTTTAGTTCAGTACGTTATTTTGTACTTCTTTGTAATTGTGGGTTCTACACTGTCAGGGATGTATGAATCCCTCCACATCCTCCAGGTAGATACTGGTGGCCTCCCACTTAATCCAATTGGCTTATTTTGTATGTTTTCATGTCAGCACATCTTGTTGTACTTCCAAGGCCATTTTGGGGCCCTAAAGAATGTTTTTTTGGCTCACCACAGTCAAACTAGAGACAGAGTTAGAGTTTGATGGTGTAATGTGTAGTTCTCATAAATACCTTTCCAACGGTATATCACGCACCTAAAATGAAGGTCGTATGCAAAAGTTAAAACCCCAGGAAGTTGAGGCACCAAATTACCCATAGGGGCCCACATAACGTTTGGTGTTTCATCTCCTAGGGTTAGGTTTTTGGATATGTAGGGTTTTTTCCTTCATGAGTAATGTTAAAAAGGCCTCTGGAGCCTCATTGTAATCTTTCTACTGAGACGGATGTGCGTAGCAGCCACATCTCTTCTCAAAGATAGCTACCACCATTCAAGAAAATGTTTCAGTTCCACAATTTTACAGTTTCATCCTATTTCATTTATTCAATAGAAGATATTGTTCATTGGATATCTATGTTGTTCTTCTTATCTTTGTGTTTATTGTATTCAGTCTATTAATTAGTTTGTTCCGCTCCTAAATCTGGATCAGTGGCATCATAACAGTCTTCTCTTAATTTATTTTTCTTCATGCATGTCCCCAACAAGGTATGGGTACAAGAAGTTGGGACTCGAACCAATCGATTCGTTGTAATATCAGTCGCGCAAGAGCTCGACAACAACTCACTGGAGAGGAAAAGAAATATGATGGAGCAGGAGATCCTTTTAAAATGTTGCTCGAGGAATCCCTTACGCGACAAAGGAATGAAATGATGGACACATTTACATAGATCCTTTGGTGGCTCACCATAAGAGAAGCATCTTCATCAAGCAACCATGAAACCCCCTTCAAGGTATAGGTAAATTTTGATATTCCATTATTTGAAGGATGGATAGATTCAGATATTGTAGATAAATGGTTGAATCTACTCAAAGGGTATTTTTCGATCCACAATTTTTCTGATAGGGAAAAGATTACTTTTTCACTCCTCAAGGCCATCCCACATGTTAAGGACTGATGGGACACTTACTATGAGCAAAGGGCCATAGATGAATCTGCAATATTTGTGGTTTCCCCTACATGGGATTCTTTACCGGATTCCATTAAAGAATAGTACTATCCTGTTGGAAGCTATGAGGACCAGTACACCAGTTGGACCACCCTGCGTCAAGAAAGGGACCAGACAGTACCATATTTCACCAATATTTTCCATACCCTGCACACCAAATTGGGTATCAAAGACTCTGAGTGACATATGGTGCTTAAATACCATGACTATTTGCATAGATACATTCAAATATAAATGTTTTTTTGGACATCACCTCATTGGGTACGACTTATAGATATGTTATCAAGATTGAGCAGAAATTTAAGAAGAAGAGGCGAGAGTTTGGCTCTAAAAACTCCTCACTGTCGAAGCAGGGAAAAGGCAGCCCCAACCCACAAAGAAAGGGACATAGAAAATATGCCCACTCTCAGGAAAATCATTCCAATCCACAACAAAAGAAGGGAAATGAGAAGACAAAGAAGGATACAAGAAAATGGTGTGAATACCATAAATTCCCTTGGCACAACACTGAAGAATTTCGCTCCAAGCAGTCACTCATGGCCAAGATGAAGGATTTCGAGTCAGAGGCTGATTTTGATTCTGTATAAAATCAAGAAGGAGCGAAGCATATTATCGATGTCGAACCTAGTGCCACTATCGCTACCACCAAAATATATCCAAGCAAACTAGAAGAACTAGAGGAAGGGGAATGTCACTTTCACTCATAGATGTGGGTAAAGGAGGCTCCACTTCATTTGATTTTTGATAATGACAATCAGAAGAACTTGATCTCAGTAGAGGTCGTCAAGTGGTTGGAACTGTTGACAAAACCGCACCCACAACCCTACACCATCGGTTGGCTTCTCCAAGGAAGAGATCTTTGTGTGAGCCCTACGACATCAAGCCTTTCAAAGATGAGGTATTGTGTGATATTTCTCCCCTTTAATTTTGTGTTGTTCTTTTAGGACAACCATATTTGTTTACGCGTCATGTTGTGTATAAGTCTAGACCTTGCAGGTTTATTATTACTTTGGGTAGACAATTGTATAGGATACCAGAGGTAGCGTTGCCTACCACTATTTCTTTAATCTTTGCTAAGCAATGCAGTAAGGTAATTTCATGGAATAGGATGTTTGTCTTCTTTGTGATCCGTTCTCATAGTAAGAAGAAGGTTGTCGCCACATCTATGGCCTCTACACAGAACCTTTCTTTCTAGTAGAAGAAAGTGGATGGGATCGTGGAAGAGTATAGAGACATCTTCTCCTCACCCACCGAAGTACCGATGCACTGCAAAGTCAATCATCCAATTGATCTAAACCCCGATGCACCTCTACCTAATGGACCAATATGTTTTTGCTCGGGATGAGCCATAGGTGAGTGTTGGGGGCCTATTGCCACAAACCAGTTTTGGGAAAAGAACAGTAATTAATTAAGGTAGTTAGGAAATGGACAAAAGAAGGATAGTGTGGTGAAAAATATGGAAAATAAGCACCAAGCAACCATGAAATTCAAATAAAGGAAAAAAGATGTGGATCAACGAGGAAAATGGTTGGATTTTGGACCAGCCGTGATCAAGGAGTTAGAAAGTGGAAAAATCTAATCCACCTATTATTAGTGGGTTAGAGTTTTGGTCAATTTTGTAACGGGTAAATAAGCCCTTTTTGTAATATAAATATATTGTTATGAGATAGCTGGGAGGATATATAGATATATATGAAGAGATATAGAGAGACAAAGAAAGAAATCCATATGAGCAAACAAACAGAGGTATATTAGATCAAGCATTGTAATCGAGGGTAAGGTCATAGGTCATGGGTTGTGGAGCTTACTGTGATCTTTTCAGTCTCAAATGTAATGCGCACAACACTATAACCTTGATGCAAAATATGAAAAGGGCCAAGAAAGACAAATCTGTGTGGATATAGCCCAGGGTGGGTGAACAAAAATAAATTTTGTGTCTCTGTGTGGAATGCTTATGTTATTTATTGCAATTGTTTAGTTATGATGAATGGATTTATCTTCCAATACTAAAATGTACCACATAATATATTAACCAAGATAATTATTGTAGAATAAACCATAAATAAATGCAATTGATTACTGAGTGGTAGATCTAAGATGTAATGTTGTGTTGATGTAATATAATAATAAATATGATGTGTTTTGAAGTAAAAATAATGTCACTCATCCCCACAGAACTATCCCGTCCAAGACTGCATACATTTGGGTCCTTTAGTCACCCATAAGTATCCCTGCCAAGACTACATTGTGCACTTTGGGTGCAGTGTTTCCTTCTAGTCTTCAGAAGGGTCGATGGTTTGCAGGGTTTTATTGGAAACCTAAAGTAGAACTTGGGTCAACCCAAAAATATCCAACAATGACTATGAAATTCCAAATAATCCCTAGTTCTCAATATACCAATCAATGCTAGGTCTCTAGATCTGTGTGAAGTGGAGTATATCATTTTCCAACATAAATTAAGACAAGTAACACTTTCCAAAATTTCCACTTAGAGAATTCCAACAATGCCCTCACAAACAACCCAAAGCTGCTTATCATCATATGGAAGTGATTTCTAGATTCTATGGATACTCTACCAATCAATCCTTTCCAATGGAACAACTTCAACTCATCCCTTTCATGATCAAGTTATTCAAAAGGATTTGTTTCCATGGATTTCAAGTGCTCATACAACACAAGCAAGAATCCACCAATTGTTGGATTCAATGTCATATCCAAATGGAATTTGATCAAGTTATATAATTGAGCTTAACCATCACATACATTCACTCGAGATAACATTTTTTATGAATATTTGAAATCACGGTGTCCCTATATCCATTCTCTTAGAATTATTGTAGAAGCTCCTTCATCCCAAGAATTGTATTCACTAGAAGTTACAGACAAAACTCCACTCTGTAATAAATGATGTAGTCACTACTACAATGCAAAAGCCAAAGTAGTTTTGATTCACCAATAGAGAACTAGAGTAAAAAGAACATTCCCCATTCTCATAGACTTGCAAAGGTGTGCCCACATCAACATGGAATTGGTTGATGTTGAAAAGGATGAGCATTTCTCTTGGGGAAGTATGGTGAACCCATATGGTGCATGTTTGAACCAATATTTACCCTGAAGGAATTTATACAAGAGTCAAACCCTGGTGGTATCCATGGAGACATGGAACACTTTGTTCTAGGGAATTTTTAATAATTTAAAATACTAGAATGAATCGTGAGAATTAGGTGACAAAGATGGAACCTAGTGAGAGTTCTCCACTACTACTAGGATCCAAGTCTGAGGATACCGAATGTAAGTATATTGCAAGACATTCATCATGTTTCATGGCAACGATATTCATATGCCATGTTGCAGTTCAATGGAAAATGGGAAGCATACCTATCAGGGAAAAGATGCATTCAGTCCAATCACTAGACAGTTCAATCTTGGAAAATGCATAAATAAACCTTGAGCCTTATCTAGGATCCCAACAGTCTCAATAGTGGATTGTTATCTAAATACAAGTGGAAGAAAATATAGAGAATAATCTAAGAAAGGAAACTATGTCATTGACCATACAATCATAGGCATCTATCTATATCACATAAGAATGGATGGTATAACACTCTTAGCTATTGGGATTCACTTCCATGGGGAATTCCCATGAACCAAATCTGTAGATGGATGTCAATGTTGGATAAGCGTGAACACTATCCCACACAATACAATATTTTTGGGAATTTAGATCATTGTGGAAATTGATTTCCAACACCACAAAACTCAAATCAAACATAACACGCTATAACCCCTGTGTTTGTTTTAGAGGCTAATTATTTTAAGAAATGCTAGAATTTATTTACATGTTGTGATTGAAATCATTAGAGAAGTGATCATTATCAAATCCAATAATATATACAATGACAAAAAAATGAAACAATTTCATAGTAAAGAGAACACCATTAAACAAAGTGGTTTTACATTGGAACCAAATGGAAAAACTAGCTCTAAATGTGATCCAGGTGGATATTGGTGGCCACCCACCAATTCCAACCGTCTCCTCTTGATATTTTTTAGTTTAGTACGTTATTTTGTACTTCTTTGTAATTGTGGGTTCTACACTATCAGGGATGTATGAATCCATCCACATATTCCAGGTAGATACTGGTGGCCTCCCACTTAATCCAATTGGCTTATTTTGTATGTTTTCATGTCAGCACATCTTGTTGTACTTCCAGGGCCGTTTTGGGGCCCTAAAGAGTGTTTTTTTGGCTCACCACAATCAAACTAGAGACAGAGTTAGAGTTTGATGGTGGAATGTGTTGTTCTCGTAAATACCTTTCCAACGGGATATTATGCACCTAAAATGAATGTCGTATGAAAAAGTTACAACCCCAGGAAGTTGAGGCACCAACTTACCCATAGGGGCCCACATAACTTTTGGTGTTTCATCTCCTAGGGTTATGTTTTGGATATGTAAGTTTTTTTTCATTCATGAGTAATGTGAAAAAGGCCTCTAGAGCCTCATTGTAATCTATATGCTGAGACGAATGTGCGTAGCAGCCGCATCTCTTCTCAAAGATAGCTACCACCATTCAAGAAAATGATTCAGTTCCACAATTTTACAGTTTCATCCTATTTCATTTATTTAATAGAAGATATTGTTCATTAGATATCTATGTTGTTCTTCTTATCTTTGTGTTTATTGTATTCAGTCTATTAATCAGTTCGTTCCGCTCCTAAATCTGGAGCAGTGGCATCATAACGGTCTTCTCTTAATTTACTTTTCTGTGTGCATGTCCCCGACAAGGTATGGGCACAAGAAGTTGGGACTCGAACCAATCGATTCGTTGTAATATCATTTGCACAAGAGCCCGACAACAACTTACTGTAGAAGACAAGAAATATGATGGAGTAGGAGATCCTTTTAAAATGTTGCTCGAGGAATCCCTTGCGAAACAAAGGAACGAAATGATGGACAACTTTACGTAGATCCTTTGGTGGCTGACCATAATAGAAGCATCTTCATAAAGCGACCATGCAACCCCCTCCAAGGTATAGGTAAATTTTGATATTCCATTATTTGAAGGACGGATAGATTAAAATGTTGTAGATAAATGGTTGAATCTACTCGAAGGGTATTTTTCGATCCACAATTTTTCTGATAGGGAAAAGATTACTTTTTCACTCCTTAAGGCCATCCCACATGTTAAGGACTGGTGGGACACTTACTATGAGAAAAGGTCCATAGAGGAATCTGCAATATTTGTGGTTTCCCCTACGTGGGATTCCTTATGGGATTCCATTAAAGAATAGTACTACCCTGTTGGAAGCTATGAGGACCAGTACACCAGATGGACCACCCCGCGTCAAGAAAGGGACCAAAGAGTACCATATTTCACCAATATTTTCCATACCCTACACACCAAATTGGGTATCAAAGACTCTGAGCTACATATGGTTCTTAAATACCACGACTATTTGCATAGATACATTCAAATATAAATGGATTTTCTGGACATCACCTCATTGGGTACGACTTATAGATATGTTGTCAAGATCGAGCAAAAATTTAAGAAGAAGAAGTGAGAGTTTGGCTCTACAAACTCCTCACTGTCAAAGTAGGGAAAAGGCGGCCCCAACCCACAAAGAAAGGGACATAGAAAATATCCCCACTCTCAGGACAATCAGTCCAATCCGCAACACAAGAAGGAAAATGAGAAGACAAAGAAGGATATAAGAAAATAGTGTGAATACCATAAATTCCCTTGGCACAACACTAAAGAATTTCCCTCCAAGCAGTCACTCATGCCCAAGCTAAAGGATTTCGAGTCAGAGGCTGATTTTGATTCTGAATAAAATCCAGAAGGAGGGAAGCATATTATCGATGTTGAACCTAGTGCCACTGTCACTACCACCAAAATATATCCAAGCAAACTAGAAGAACTAGAGGAAGGGGAACGTTGCTTTCACTCATAGATGTGGGTAAAGAGGGCTCCACTTCATTTAATTTTTGATAATGACAATTAGAAGAACTTGATCTCAGTAGAGGTCATCAAGTGGTTGGAACTATTGACAAAACTACACCCGCAACCCTACACCATTGGTTGGCTTCTCCAAGGAATAGATCTTTGTGTGAGCCCTACGACATCAAGCCTTTCAAAGATGAGGTATTGTGTGATATTTCTCCCCTTTAATTTTGTGATGTTCTTTTAGGACAGCCATATTTGTGTACACGTCATGTTGTGTATGAGTCTAGACTCTGCAGTTTTATTATTACTTTGGGTAGACAATTGTATAGGATACCAGAGGTAGCGCTGCCTACCACTATTTCTTTGATGTCTGCTGAGCAATGCAATAAGTTAATTTCATGGAATAGGAAGTTTGTCTTCTTTGTGATCCATTCTCATAGTAAGAAGAAGGTCGTCTCCACATCTATGGCCTCTACACAGAACCTCTCTTTGCAGTAGAAGCAAGTGGATGGGATCGTGGAAGAGTATAGAGGCTTCTTCTCCTCATCCACCGAGGTAACGATGCACTGCAAATTAAAGCATCCAATTGATCTAACCCCTGATGCACCTCTACCTAATGGACCAATATATTTTCACTCGCTAATGGAAAATGATGAAATAAAGAATCAAATCCAAGAGATTCTTCAAAAGGGGAACATTAGACCCAACTCCTCCCCTTGCGAAAGCCCAATTTTACTGGTGTAGAAGAAGGACAGGATTTGGTGACTCTTCATTGATTACAGAGAATTAAAAAAAATCATAGTCAGAAACTGGTACCCAATTCCCAGGATTGATGACCTTCTTGACCAACTCAAGGGGGAAAAGTTATTCAACTAGATTGACCTAAATTATGGCTACCACCAAGTTCCCATCGAACCAACTGATGTCTAGAAGACAACTTTCAAATCTAAAGAAGGTCTCTTTGAATTCTTGGTCATGCCCTTTGGCCTAACAAATGAACCAACCACTTTCATGAGGTTGATGGATGATGTATTGAGACCCTTCACCAACTCTTTTGTGGTGGTATATTTGTGTTATAACCCTAAATTGCACCATCCATGCTTACCTGGCATCAGGCCAACTCATTGCCCTTCATTGCCAAAGCCATGTTGAACAGACTCTTCAAAAAACCTCCTAAACTAAATAACCCATGCCCTAACCTATCACTGGGCGCGTTGGAACGCTGGCAGGCCTTATACTGCACGCATTGGAACACTGGTTGGCCCACTACAGCACGCGTTTACCTAACAAAGCAAAAAATCAGGAAAGTTTCCGACGGAACGAAAAGCTTTGGGTCAGTTAACTAGAGCTCCCAGCCATGCATGGCCGAGAGTTCGTCTAAAACCCTATCTCCTTCTAGCCTATAAAAGAAGGGGTAGGGGTACTATTCAAAGGAGGAAAATCATAGCAAAGAAACTCTACCCAATTGACGAATCTGTTTTGCCCCAACCCTTTAGCCTTTCCTCAAGCTTTAGGAGAATTCAAGAAAAGAAGTTGGAGGACAAAGAAGAGGAGGAGCCCAGGATCAGGATCAAGGAACGGTGGTCGGTCTCTATAATCATTGTAAGTTGATTCATCTTGAGATTAATAAAAAGATACTTTTCCCGTCCCAAATGCAAAAGTCTCATATGTTTTATTTGATTGATGCTTAATCTCTAACCCTCTAGTAGAACAATA
>ML791137.1:637635-664958 GCA_009831015.1 Picea engelmannii
GGGAGGGTGGTAATGGAAGGCCAACTACCATGGCCCTTCACTTCCCATTCCTCAACCTTCCCTCTTATTCATTTTTCCTTTTTATTTAATTTCTTTTCACTTTTGTCTCATTCAAATTTATATTTACATTGTATTTGACATGGTTTGATAACCTTCGTTAACTGCCAAATTGCAAGGTAGGTATGAGTATTATTTCGATTTGTTGGTTTAGATCCATTTCGAATTAGTATTTCTTCACCTTCAACCTTATAAACATGCATCCCTCAAATACAAAATCCACCAAAAACTAGCATTGAAGTTTTGTGGACCATATGAGATCATCCAGTGCATTGGACTAGTATCCTACAAGATGGCTTTCCCAACCCACTCCAAGATTCATCTAGACTTATATGTGTCTTTTCTAAAGAAAGTAGTGGTATCGAATTATAGGGTGCACACTAACTCACTAGAACTTGATGAAGAAGGGTCCATTTGACTCCATTCAAAAGTAGTATTGGCTACCAAAGAAAGTTAATTTCACCAACACAATCCGAGATGTATTGATCTCGTGGAAAGATATGCATCCATAAGATGCCACATGGGGACCAAGAATGACTCTACAAAAATTTTCCCATCTCCAACCTTGATGACAATGCTTCCTTTTTTTGGAGGGGAGGGGAGCATGCTAGAGTCCTACCCTAACCTCCCTACTTTAGGTTACTTACAAGTTAGTCAATTAATGTATGAAACCATGTTATTTGAATAAGGCCCATTACATAGTAATGGATAGTTATTTAATGTGAAAGGGTCCACTTTATTAAATAAGGTCCATTAGGTAGTTGGTACCCATTAATGGTGGGACCAAAAGTAGTTGGGGTTTTGTTATTGAGAATCCATTTAAAGATCTTGATGCAAACGCGCCACCCAGGGCACGTCCACTCCCTCAGGACCTTCTCTTCCTTCGGCCCGAAGAGATGAAATGCTCTTCAAATCCCTTATCGGGACTTTCCTACACCCACATAACTCTCCTTATGATCTCCCTTTGTTCTATCGAGAAATTGAAACTCGCGTGATCGCGAGTCTCGTGGTCACGAATTCTTGTCTCTTTGAATCCCCGAAACCCGATGGGTAATGACCAACGCTTTGTTGTTCCTGTCGGGAATTTCCTCGTCGGGAAATCGGCACTCGCGTTGTCGTAGACAACTCGCCTTCCAAATCCCCGATTCCCGATATACCGATACTCTGGTGTGGATGCGACACCTATTCACCTCTCTGACCCTGGTGGTCCCCACTCTATCTTTGTCTCTGTCGGGACATCGCGTATCGGGATATCACGATTCCCGTTGTCATGTGCACGGGACTTTCAAATACCCGAACTCCGATATGTTGACACCTGTTCTCCACTCAAACACTGGGACTGTGTTGTTGTCGCGTTTCCGAGTTTCGCGACTCCTCCTGCAACGATTCTCACGACACTAGGAATCCCGATATGCTGATCCTCGATGCACGTGAGAACTAGCCCTTCCACGTCACTATCTCCCTCGTCACTCTATCGGGTATCGCGAAATCATGATTTCTGATGCAACAATTCCTTTGTCTTTGGAAACCCCGAAATGTCGAACCCTGACTCCTTGGGATCCTCTGACACGCGTCCCCAAAATGAACGGTGCAGATCTTGTCGGGAAATCGTGGATCGCGATTTCAATGTGCAAGAGATTCTTGACTCCGAAAACCCCGATGCTCCGATTCACGACTCTTCGGGATCTCTTGCCACGTGTCCCTGCTGATGGACGACTCTGAGCGCCTGTCGGAATATCGTGGATCGCGATTCCCTGATGCAACGATTCTACACTCCTGAAATCCCCGATGGGTAAAATCCTGACTCTTGTCCTGATGTCTGACGCGTGTCCTACCGAGATCAATGGCTAGGATCCTTTCTCGGGATTTCGTGACTTACAAGGTCTCGATTCTCTTGACCTTCAAAACCCCGATGACTCTGATATCCCGATGACTCTTCTGGGACTCCTCCTCTGCCTCTGGGCTTAACCCCTACGCAACTCTCTGAGATCTAACGGCTAGCGAGATTTCTCGAATTTCCTCTGTGAATCCTGACAGTCGGTTTTTTTCCTCCCTTCTTGAGGACTTCTTAGCATGGAAATCTTTTGTGCATCTTTCCGATAATTTCGAAGGCCTTGCTCCTCCTGAGCTTTCTCCAGCTTCCGCAATCTCTTAGGAAAAAGAGATCTCTGTGCACGCACTTGCAACTCTTGCCTAAAACCTTTCACGGCGCAAGAACCCGGTGCTCTCCTTTGACGATATCACGAAGGTGCTATACCTCCTGATCTTTTCCACTCGGACGCTTTCAGAGGGACTTGCACGCACTCCTTGCGGAAAACATACAACACTTCCCAAGTGTTGAATCCTTCCGACTCTGCGCACTCCTGGAGCAATAGTCTTCGATCTCCTTTGCTCAGATTTACAACTGTGACTTCTTCTTCAGCCTGCGCACTCCTTGCATGACTTCAACAATCCAAATCCACTTCTGAGTGAATGAGAACAAGAGTTAGACTACCTGAGCCTTCATCAACGCACTCCTTGCGGATGTTTTCAACTGCACACCTTGCAGGAATCTCCTAGCTAAGATAGAGAAACAATTGAACCTCACTCTCTCTCCCTTTCAAACTTCAGTTTGAAACATGAAATCACATGCACAGCATATACAAGCAAATGCATAACAAGAAGCAAACATTCATGAGCACATAAATAATATACACAGAGAAACAACACCAACCATGAGTTTGAATTAGAACTTTCTTCTATTAATTTAAATGCCTGTACATGGGTGTTCTTCATACAATATTCTCTGTTTGCTCTTCTCTTCTCTTGAATGCTTCCTCTATTCTTCACTTACTATCTTACAATGGTACAATGAGGGTGTCTATATCCGTTTTTCCTCTCGGACTCTAAACTATCAAATCTAGACTTAAAATCCTATCTACCAGCATTAACTAGATTAAATGTCTCCTATCTACTAAGGACGAGAGCGTATCGCTCAAATTCCAATACAATATACAAAAGGCGCTTTTCATAAATGCATCATTTATACATTGGCGCATCATCTTGGGTGAAAATTCAAAAAGTTTCGGCTGGACTTGTCCAGCTGTTCATTGTCTTCCATGCTGGCTTGCTTGTCGTGGGCGATGCTCCTGCATCATATCTAGGAGGCTATGGAATGTTTTTGAGCATTGTAAATGGAGCTTGGTCACCCTACCTTAAGAGGAAAGTGAACATCATCTTCATCACCTTCATTCTTCTAATAATCATTAATACAAGGGCATATTTCACATATTTTATCTTATTTGTCTCTTGTATCTTCTTTTCTGTATTTGTATTCTTTGTATACCTAATTTCTTATTCAAATCTAAGGATTACAGATCACTACACAATCTATGATAGATAGTGAAGTTTTTTAGTGTGGGCAATGTCTTATAAATTATCTATATTTTATAATTGTTATACTTGGAATTATTCACACATAATTGAGAAAACAATATTAATATAGAAGTACATCCTAACATACAAATATGTTATTACTTAAATTATCAATAACATCACATAAATGATAATCACAACTTAAACACTAATAACAAGACAAGGCATGATTAGCCACTACATCACATAAATGATAATCACAACTTAAACACTAATAACAAGACAAGGCATGATTAGCCACTAGGATGGAGAAGGAAAACCTAATTGAGAAAAAAATATTTATATGAAAAGAATCTCAAGATATAAATATATTATGACATAATAATAATAATAATAATAATCTAATTTAATTTTAAGGTCACAACCAAGCCACACACCAAATTGATGTATGAGAACCTCTTGTTTGTGGGACAAAGACCCCAGCCTAAGGATATGTCTACCCTATTAAATAAATTTTTAAGATGAAAAGAAAAATTCAATTTAAATGAAATATTAACATAAAAATAAATAAAAAATAAAAAATATATCACTATATAAATATTTTATAACATTATCCATGAGGTGTAAGATCATTTAGTTTGTGTGAGGTTTAGTCCCCCAACAAGTTAATGGTTCAAACCTCATGGAAAGAGGTTGAGTGTGGGGAATAAAACTGTTCCATAGAAAGACAAATCTCATAGGAACTTGAAACAATAAATCTCATAAGAACTTGAAACAATGAACCTATTACAGAAATTTTTAAGATGAAAAAGGAAATTCAATTTAAAAGAAATAAAAAATAAAAATACATATAACTATATAAATATTTTATAACATTAAGGATGATGTGTAAATCATTTGGTTTGTGTGGGGTTTAGTCCCCATCAAGTTAACCGTTCAAACCTCATGGAAAGAGGTTAAGGGTGAGGAATAAAATTTTCCAGACAGAGACAAAGGCATGACTAACACCTAGGTATCGTCCAGAAATCTCATAGGAACTTGAAACAATGAAAAGCAATAAGCACTGGACTCTTGAGACGTTCCAAGAATAATAAACCTAAGCTCCGAGGGATGCGATTCTTCCGGGTAGTGACCAAAACACATCTGTCCAGAAGATACCCTGGCAAACCAAGGGTTCATCGGCAGGAAATCAGCCGATTGAGTAAGCCTGTCAACTAACAAACGAGGGAACTAGTCAACCTTTGTGGAGGGTATTGTAGTTTCCCAGAGTGGTTTTTGCAAGAAGTTGGTTCTCGGTTTCAGTATGATTCTGCTCACAGAAATGTCAGTCTTTCGTTATAAATCCCGTTTTGTTAAATTTTGTAACGAAAGGACTGTTCCAAATACTCAACCAGCTATCAAACCCTACATTTTGGAATCCATATCCTACGGGTATAGCGGGGCCTTGCAATTTAAAAATCTTCTGCTAACATATATAATTGTTACTGGTTGATAAAAAGAGCGCCAACCCATTGAGGGGAGATTAGGTTTCTTCGCTGAAAGACGATAAAATAAGACCTAACCTTCCAAACTTGGGTATTTTCAATTGTTATTTGCCACCAAAACCTAAAGAAAGGTGAACGATCATCTTCCTCTTCTCAACAAATAAATAGAAACATGCGAGCATGATATATATATATTCCAAAAAGTGTTCCAATAATGCAAAGCTTTACGACTTTGGCTACACTGCATAGATCATTTTATGAATATATGTCAGACTTTGGCTTTCTAGATTATATATAATAATATTGTTATTGCAATCGAACGTTGTCTGTTGCGGCTGTTGTACCAAAACTCGTTCTGTGTCATTCCCTTTTACGGCTGTATACACCTAATGTCAATGGAAAGATTATAATGTGCGTTTTTTATTAGATCTTCCATGCTCTATTGGACATGATTTTCAACTGTCCAAATGGTGGACAGAGTGGATGTGCTATTTTACCAAAATCTTTTGAAGTGGCCCTGACGGATAAAACCATGAAGAGAATTAGTAGACATTTCTATGAAAAATCAAATTTAAATTACTCTAGTGATCACATTTGTGCTACTTGGTTCTTGCAAACTGATTGTTTATCATGGCCAAAAACCAATGAAAAGAAAGGTGTTCTACAATGGAGTGGATGAAATGTCTATGTATTTGTGTAGCAGTAATAATAAACCCAGCATCGATTCATGTTAACCCAGAGCTATCGATTCTTGCTAACCCAGAGGTATAAACCAGAGAAAGGTTAATACTTTTAGTGAAAAAAATAGCATCCATTCATGTTAACCTGGAATAATCAAGTATAAGGAGGTTAATACTTCTTTGTTTTTTGATTGCTTAATAAATGAGGTAATATGGAATAATCAAGTATGAGGTTAATATTTCTTTGTTTTTTTTATTGTTTAATAGATAAGATAATATAATGATGATTAAGTCCATTAAAATCAAATTGGTCTGTCTGACCTTAAAAAAGTAATATGATAAATCAAAATTAACATGAATCATGAAATTGCATTTACAACAACCATAATGTCATAAAATGCTAGAATTTATTAATAAGAAAAAGTTGTTACAAAGCTTATGTGAAGGATACAGCTTTGTTCATTCATTATAAGCATTTGGATTAATTTAAAGTCGTCTGCTACATCTGAACTGCCAAAGTACAGGCTTTAGCAGGACTTCTCTTCAACCTGTCAAACAGCCATTTTGGATTAATAAAGTCCTGTTATATATCTGAACTGACAAAGTACAGGACTCTTGTCTTTAAACTGTCAAACAGAGCCATACAAAATCAAATAAGGATTTGGAATATTAAATTCCTCTGCTATATCTGGATGGCCAAAGTACTGGCTTTAGCAGAAGTTTTGTCCCAAAACAGAAAAATAATAAATTAATAATATGGATAAGAGAATGGTATATATATTTTTCATTGTTTTCTTCTAATATATCTTTCAATCTGATTACATAATAAATCCAAGCACTTATGATACAGTGGTATTTACAATGTTTTCTTCTAATCTATCTTTCAATCTGTTTACATAATAAATCCAAGCACTTATGATACAGTGGTATTTACAATGTTTTCTTCTAATCTATCTTTCAATCTGTTTACATAATAAATCCAAGCACTTATGATACAGTGGTATTTACAATGGTTAATTGGTTTTTGAATGATTATACTTGCTGGATACACCTTCCCTTCTTCCTTGAAAGAGTTATATAAGTGTTAACAAGAACCAGATAAACCTATAGGTTCTACCACTATCAAACCTATTATACAGTAAATCTTGTTTATTTATAATCACTCCAACAGAAAGGAAAACAAATTTTTCCTAACTGTTTTCACTGCAAGCGAATTTCCTGTGGCAAAGTCACTGCATAGCAATTATTTTGTCCAACGGAATTCTTGGTCTCCTCATCTACTATCATTAACATGTAAACGCATACCAAGAAAACCTTAAAAACAGTCTGCTCTCTCCCATTCCTTAAGTTGATCACTGGCAATTGCTCTCCATTTAACAGAAACGTATTTGAAAAACAGTCTGCCCACTCCCATTCCTTAAGTTGATCACTGGCAATTGCTCTCCACTTAACAGAAACGTATTTGAAAAATGGTTCACTGTTCTTTCCTGCAGGCAGAACAATGTGATTATCTGTCCAACACTTCTCAAAATTTCATCTTTCAATCATGTGCACTAGCACAGATCCACTTTATTCTTTGGCCAAACCTGATCGTTTCACATATATGTTCATTAGCACAGATCCATCAAAATCCTTTGGCCAGTTATGAGCTGAGAGGGGTATCGAATTCTTCCAAGTGCCAAACTCAATATAAGGTTGCAGGAAATGGAACTATTAATCGTTGTCAGGTTCTACCGCTACAGTTCGATTCTTCCACTGTTCCAGGAAAGCTCACTTCTGAGATATTTGAGATTCAAACTTGTGTCATAGTCCAGATTCCAGATTCTTGAGTTAACCTCTTGAGTTAAACCCCATTCTAAGAAATGGGCTCAGAATTAAACTTATTGCTTGTGATAAGGGTCAAATCTGGATTAATTGTGATAAATTTCCACACATTTATGAGTAAACCACAGCTCAACTTGACAATGATGTTCGCGAAAATCCCGTTCGTGCTTTTACTAAAGATCCAAATGCACGTGTATGTGTAAGAGGTATCTAGTTGTTTCAATCAATCAACAACTTTGAAAACTTTGCATTAAAAGGTAATTTTCACTTAATAATGGAAATTAAACTTCAGAGTAACAAGCAAAACTTGATTAGTACACGTGCTTATTTTTACAGTACATTAACTACTCTGATAATCCCCCTTGTGTAATTTACACGCTGTCCTGTATTGCGAGACTTGAAGTTAATAAACATGTTGACTTTACAAGCAACGTAACGTATTGAAATTTTCTTGTAGTATCATTAGGAATTTGATTTTCTCTGGAATTAGTGGCGATGCAGACAGTCAATGTAGTACTGCTGCTATGGCGTCCCTGTAGATTTGAAATGAAAACTCACGTCGATTTTCACCCGAGCTACATTCATTTAACTACAATAAATGTACACAGTACTGATTGAAGTTACAGGTGGAGAAGGTAACATTAGACCTGCCTTTTGCAACAAAGTCTGTTATATGAACGTACAAGGTGGAACCCAAAGCTATTTTGTCTGTGAATGCCTTGTTACCATCAACCCAAAGAGAAAAATCCAAAGAAAACAAAACCCAGGAGTCGGTTATTCGTACGTTTTACTGTTCTTGCTGGGATAATTTTTAAGTCCGTTTTAGGGACCAGCTGTTTTTGGAGATCGGGGGTGAACCAGTTATGTAGTCTATTCCTATCTAGTAATATTCCTCTCTAATGTGAAAATTGAAAAAAAAAAACAGCTGTGTAACCTTCTTGCCCGAGAACTGAGCTATCTGGTAATGTTCTTCTCTAATGTGAAAATGGATAAAAAATCAAATATAATTAATTTGAATGATAACGGTGGAAATGGAAAAAAATTCAAACATAAATAATTTGAATAATAGTAAATTGCTGGAGATTGCTGATCCACATTGAAGATTAGTCTACCTTCAAGAAGACCTGAACCCAAAGAGCTATGTGTGAAAGGGAAAAATCCCAAATGGCATAGACTCAAATAAGCCAATTGATTTAAGGACTAGATACAAGCAGATACAACCTAAAACTGATAAATTTTTGGAAGGCAAAGATTTCTTCAAGGAAACTTTTAACTACAAATCAAAGTTTATTACAAATTACAGATCTATCCGAGGACAACCTGGTCAATTCTTCTGATCTTGATTGGGTTCTTCACGTATTGAAATTGCATATAACATTTTTGCAACAAGACCCTGATCAGGAGAATTTTAACAGAGAAATCAAACAATAAGTCATACAAATTCAGATGAGGATAGTGCCAATGCCCAAATTATTTATTGTGACAGAAAAAAGGATATATCTCATTGCCGAGCACTGATTATGTGGGAGGCGGGAATTGTTCCAACGGCCTTCAGCATGGTGCTCCAGTATTGTTTGGCTGCCTGATCCTGGTTCTGTTCTGGCTGTGCTTCTCTGTAGGAATTTGTATTACCCATTGACGAGGTGGTGGCATTGAGAAAAGGAATTAAACCGGGCTGGCTGTAAATGTTATTTGAGGTGCTGCTGGTGGAAGATATCAATCCAGGCATGGAGTCACTGGCTATGGCCTGTAACTGGCCTTCAACAGGCCATAGCGTAGTAGCTGCATGAGAAAGATGGTTATTACATGAATGATTATTATCTATTTGACACAAATTATTGTAGTCTTGGTCAGTTATAATACCATCGTGACCAAATGAAACCTTGGATTCAGCATTTATGTTACAGAGAATATTACTTCCTACATTCATATCAAGCATGGCTTGTTTCGGTAGATCTCCTTCGCTATGAAGAAACTGATGATCATTTTTCACTACTTGAGGACCACACAGGCTCTGAGGTTCTGTTTTGATTTGAATTCCATCCAGAGTTGAACATGGAGATGCAAACCTCGCAATATTGAAGCCGCTTTCATGGCTCAAACACCCACCGCCATTAATGTCTGGTGCAGAACATACATTCGTCTGTAAAAACTGCTCCAAGCTCTGAGGTACTGCTCCCTTATAATCTAAGGCTATTCCAGGCTGCTGTAGCCATGGTGGGTTGGCCATATTTTTTGTCAAATTGAACTGATCATCACCAAATTCAGATTTGCACGGCCTCGTGAAAAGATCAGCTGTGGCTGATCCATTACCGGCCATGAATAAGGCTTGCCTCAAATACTCTCCTGTCAGCCTTGCTTCTGCTTCAAGTCTGGCGTTCTCCCATTGGGCCATATGACCAAGACCAGATGTATTAAAAATTGAAGATTGGATATTGGGAAAAGCCAACAGGTCTGTTCTTGGCCTGTGTGTCACAGGATCAATTCCCATCTGAAGAAGGCGTTTCTTCAAATGGGTATTCCAGTAATTCTTGATTTCATTGTCAGTCCTCCCAGGCAGATGCCCAGCTATAGTAGACCACCTGCAAATTAACAATACAAAACTATCAATAACCTCTTCTTCAAAACCATTCACATGAAATCTACACCACTCAATTTCTTTACACCTATTAGCATTTATTCCATATTGGGACTGATCTGAAGCAGAACTCTCTCAAGCATTCTTTACAAGAACATAAATTAGTGACAACAAATTCTTAAACACATACACAACAAATTAACGTTAGAATTCATTACTTGTTTCCTAGAACAGCATGGAGTTCAATTATAGTCTGCTCTTCCTCAAATGAAAACTGTCCACGCTTTATATCAGGTCTCAAATAGTTGGTCCATCTCAGCCTGCAGCTTTTTCCACATCTCAAGAGCCCTGAAAAACAAATAAACTTGAATCAGCCATTCTTATCTTCTTACACTATATTCCACTTTGTACTAAAATCAGTCTCTTCAACCAGTTATAAATAATCCTCTAATACTACCAGTACAGATTTCATACATGAGGCCATTACTTTCTGTATATAATTAGCCTTGGTACCCAAAACTTTCAGCAATATTACATCGCATAGCAGAAGGGCTGTACACAAGAAATCCTATTGGATCATAGAGTACCTGCTCGCTTAGGAAGGGCACGCCAGCTACCATGTCCATGGCGTTGTATGTAATCTATCAGCTTTTGATCCTCCTCAGGCGTCCATGGCCCTTTCTTCAGCCCAATATTTTTCTCACAACAAGGTGTCCGCCCCATAATCTCTTAAGCCCAATTTCCAAAGCAAGACTTTCTTGGCCCAAGCCCACAGACTCTAATCCTCTCTTCTGTGCAGAATCAATCAAAGATATAAAACTGAATACTTTTCCTGCTCCAACAGGGCCAGGTGAGATTATCTGCCACCATAGACGACTGAGATTTTAGTATATAAACACAAAATTTACAAAGACGACAGAAATTGAAGAGGCCGTGGGAGTGAGATATGCACAGTATATATAACTAAACATGTGGCGGAGAAGACCTGAGACTCATAAACCAGGCAGATGGTTTAGATTTGTGAGTTTAAATCATATTTACGTTGTAATGAAGTCAACCCTTTTGAAAAGGGCAACGATGCACCGTCCAAGGAGGTGTCACCTTTACGTGTTCGACAACACGAGGATGGAAACGTCTATCCATCTTTTTCGAGCGCTTACTTATGAGGCATATTATTCACATATTTTAATTAACGTGGAAGAAAAAGATCTCTACACGCAATAATTTTTCCTACTCTGAGCACAGAAATCTCTGCAAGGATGAAAACGCCACCATCAAATCTATAATCTGCGAAACTTGGATTTGGCCACTGCATCATCATTACCTCACCGCCACGGGATTTTATGCATTCAAAATTCATTTAAATCCAAATTACAGACCGGTGAGGTTCCTGTTGAGGTGGGCGCATTGTTGTTTGTTTTTGGTGACATTGTATATTAGATGTTGTGGACGGTTTTGGTGAAATCGTTTATCAATGTCACACTGAGATTCTTTATTTTAAAAAAAAGTTTGTTTTTTTACAATGATAGGTGAAGTGTTCACTCTACCATTGTTACAACTAGAACTTTTTATCTTATTTGTATTTTGGTTTTTTTTTTAAATATAGATAAAGTGTGGTTTGAAATCTTCATTATTAAAATTTATTTTACATTATTTGTGGATGCAAAATAAAAAGTTAATTTAAAGAGATAGAAAAAATTTCTAAATTAAAATAAGTTTATGTATTGTTGTGTTTAAGCCAAAAAAAAATAATAATACATAACAATTCCAAGCCAAAAACAATATATACTCTTTTTAAAATTATGCATTTTATGATGTTGTTTTATAAAACATGTTTTTCAAAGCAATTTCTGACTTAAAAAGAAGAGACCAATTCTAACTAGCTATCCTAATATAAACCACAACTTAACAACACTGTTGGCAATGAGTATTCAACTTAAAAGTCAAAAGATATGATTCTGATTTTATAGTGTATCTCATTTGAAGTATTTTCAATGAAGAGACATCTAAATAAGAGTTTGGATAGAAGTAGATAGTAAATTGAGTATTTAAGTCAAAAGATGTGATTTTGATTTTATAGTGTATCTCATTTGAAGTATTTTCAATGAAGATACATTTAAATATAAAAGTTTGAAGTACTTTCAATGAAGAGATATCTAAATAAGAATTTGGATAGCTAGTAAATTGAGTATTCAAGTCAAAAGATGTGATTTTGATTTTATAGTGTATCTTGTTTGAAGTATTTTCAATGAAGAGACATTTAAATATAAGAGTTTGAAGTACTTTCAATGAAGAGACATCTAAATAAGAGTTTGGATAGCTAGTAGATTGAGTATTCAAGTCAAAAGATGTGATTTTGATTTTATAGTGTATTTCATTTGAAGTATTTTCAATGAAGAGAGATCTAAATATAAGACTTTGGATAGCTAGTAAATTGAGTATTCAAGCCAAAAGATGTGATTCTGATTTTATAGTGTATCTCATTTGAAGTATTTTCAATGAAGAGACATCTAAATAAGAGTTTGGTTAGTTAGTAAATTGGAGTTCCCTTTGAAACTTATTTTACCTATGTAAGTGGGTTGTTTCAAAGATTTTCCTAAAATGTTAAATGTAATACCAAATTGAGTATGTGTAACAAATATGGTTTTTAAGTTGAATGAAGTTTCTACATTATAGTGACTAAACTTAAAGAAATATATACATTGTAATGTTAAGTTTAATGGAACTTGTATAAGGAATTGTAAGTTTTCAAGTCATAAACAAATATATAAATTGTAATGTTATACTTAATGGAACTTGTATAATGAATTGTAATTTTTCAAGTGGCTCAAACAAATATAGTTTTTAATTTGAATGAAATTTGTACATTGCATTACCGTAAAAAGAAGTCTAGACATTATAATGTTAACCTTAATGAAACTTGTATAATGAATTGTAATTTCTCAAGTTAAATGCTTTTTTGAGAAGTTTGTACCTTTTGATGCAGTGCTACATATTTCATGAAGCATTTGTAGCATAAAAGAAAAAGAAGCTAAATTTAACTAATGGTAAAGAACATGTGTTTTTACCTCTAAGGTGACATGTTCAAATTCAAAGGGGGTATAGGGTATGTACACCTCACTTGTCCCGTCAAAATTTGAGATGTACATTGTAATGTTAAGCTTAATGGAACTTGTATAATGAATTGTAATTTTTGATACAGTGTTACATATTTCATGAAGCATTTGTAACATAAAAGAAAAACAAGCTAAATTTAACTAATGGTAAGGAACATGTTTTTTTACCTCTAAGGTGACATGTTCAAATTCAAAGGGGGTAGAGGGTATGTACACCTCAGTTGTCCCGTCAAAATTTGAGATGTACATTGTAATGTTAAGCTTAATGGAAGTGGCTCAAACAAATATAGTTTTTAATTTGAATGAAAGTTGTACATTGCATTACCATAAAAGGAAGTCTATACATTATAATGTTAACCTTAATGAAACTTGTATAATAAATTGTAATTTCTCAAGTTAAATGTTTTTTTTAGAAGTTTATACCTTATGATACAATGTTACATATTTCATGAAGCATTTGTAACATAAAAGAAAAAGAAGTTAAATTTAACTAATGGTAAAGAATATGTGTTTTTACCCCTAAGGTGATAGGTTCAAATTCAAAAGGAAAAAGATATATACACCTCAGTTGTCCTATCAAAATTTGAGATGTAACTTATTTGAGACATATTTCTTACATTGTTTTCAACTAAACATAGAAAATATTTCAATGAAAGTGAATTTGATTAAATACTAAAGTGAAGTTATTTTATACCCAACAAAGTTAAAATCTTTCATATACATATTTCACTCCTTAAAACTTATCTCATCTATACAAATGAATAGTTTAAAAATCTTTTCTCAATCATTTTAAGCTAATTATATATAATATCAGAGTATTTTTAATTAAATCAAAATAATTATTTTTCAAAAACATATCAAATACATTTAACAACAATAAATTATATAAATTCATATTACTTATCAATATACACAAACTACACTCTTAATATAAGCGTTTAAAAAATCTTTCTCAAATATTTTAATCTAATTACATAACATTATAATATTCTCACTTAAAATTAAAATACTTAATTTTAAAAACATATAGAACACATTTAACAACAATCTTACATAAATTCACACTACCTAACAACAATCTTACATAAATTCACACGACACCAACTACATTCCATGTTATTAGGTTAGTTAATTATTTTGATAATATATCTAAGAATCTTAGAAGACACAAAACTATTTATAACACCGGTGGAAGAAATATAGATGGAAGAAACTTAAAAATAATATTTAATAATGTAATTTTTAATATTAAATAATATAATATAGATATTTTAAACTTTTACGGAATTACTTCTTATATCACTATTTAATATAAAATATATTCATACACCAAATCATTTGGGTTGGATTAACTATATATATGATGTGTACTTTGATGTAACAACTCTCACTTTTATAATAATATGAAGTTAGAGCATTTTTACCAAAAAAGATTTCAAAATTATTTTACCGTAGCGTAAGAGATTGAAACAATATTCTAACATTTGTTGAAACTTGTCCAATGGGACACATGCTAAGATTGGTTTCTACAAGAAAATAACATGTACAAGAAATGTAGTAATGTGGGTGCAACATATCATATTGACATTTTATGTCATTAAAATGTATAAAAAGGTTTTTAACATTTTCAAAGAAATTTTTATGGAATTTTCATATTAAAAAATGTATAAAAAGGTTTTTAACATTTTCAAAGAAATTTTTATGGAATTTTTTTTGAAAATTTTATGGAAATTTTTTTTGAGTAGTTTTTTATAATTTATGGATGGTAAATAAGGTAAATTGTGGAGTCTAATTTCTTGGAAATCAAGAGAAATAAATTCTAGTGACCTTTTCAATTTTGGGGAAGAGATAATAAGTCTCACATCTCGTTCATGACCACTTCACTTTCCCAATTTTAGAAGAGAAATAAAAAATCTCACATATTCATAACCACTTAAACTAACCCTCAAAACTAACACACACATATACCAATTTTATAATAAATTTGTGATAAAAAATTACTTAATATCCTAAAAACTAATATATATATATATATATAATAAAAACCAATTTTATATTTGTGATAAAGAATTACTTAGTGTCCAATGGATTAGAGTAGCTTTTTGTTGATATGTATGTTTGTAGTTGGGATAGTAACATTATGATAATGACCTATGTTTAAATATAGATAGATATAAAATTACGGTTATATGTATGAGTTGGTTTAACTTATAACATTCATATTTAAAAAAAATATTATAATAATTTTAATTTTAAGTATAGATTTTTCATTAATTAAAAATTTGTTTATTTTTATGAGAAAATTTATATATATATATATATATATATATATATATATATATATATATATATAAATAAATAAATAAAGACACTTCATTTTATTTAGAAAATTTCAAGGATTTATACTAATTTTAAAGTGTAGAAATTTTGGGGAATCTTACTAATTATTAAAATGTCACCCATAAAATGTTTGGTCTATAAAAATATTCAAATGTCTAAGGTATATATATAATTTTTAGAAGATTTTGCAATTTTTAGATTAAAATACTTTTATCTTATAAAATTTGGGTGAGTCTGTTTTAAAAAATTGAAATTGACAAATCTCATTTTGAATAAAAACATGGAAAATTAGTCCATATCCCATGGAATTTTCCTTGCCTCCAAATTGAAGGGAAACTTAAATTTTCCTAAAAGAAGTATGATGTGTACATAAGAGAAAGAAACAAACTATGCAGATGTGGTTTATATCACTAGAGTGAGTGTGAGTCAAGACATGTAAGCTGAGTTAAATGACCTCATGTGTAAATAAAGTGAAATATGTGTATGAATTCCTAGTGGAGAGACCATGGCATAGGTATGACTATTGATTGCTTAGGAGTTTCAATAGTGGGATGCGATTATGGTGTGGTTGTTATGTTTTCCATTATATGCTTATGTTATGCAAAGGCATGTATAAGAGGGAATACATAATAATATAATATCCACCAAAATGGTTGCTTGAGGAAGCAACAAGGGCACTGTGATATTGTAAAAGGGGAAGAGGAAAGGGGGTGTAAATGATTGAGAAAATATTCACTCACCATTGTTGAGGCATCACTCTTCCATTCTCCCATTAGCATTTTCCTCTTCTTATTTATGAAGGAATCTATGTAAAACCATGGTTGTTTTATACATGGAAATGGTAAGGGAACCCTATGGACTTATGGTTTGTAAGATCCTATGGATGTTTGCCAAAAATAGTCCACAACCCCAACCAACATATCCACTTGAGGAAATATATTAATGCAAATGAAAAAATTGTACATAAGAGATTTTCTTACAATTGATATTCAACAAATGAACCTCCATGCTCTTTAAATAGAGATCACAGACCAATAAGTTGTTAGGCCATAGATCAATAGCCATTACTATTTAGAAAATATGAGTCATCAAAACACTCTATGTCTAGAACATCATGACTATCTGATTACATAACTACAAAGGTATACTAATGCATAATGAAGAAACACACTTTCACCTAAAGACACATAGACCAAGTTGATCTTAAATAACTCCTACGTGTATGAATATCCAAACATCCACCCTTAAAAACAACTTGGGATAGGATTGAAGGTTTTACAAAGGTAATAAAATAGGAGAAGAAAGGAAGATGTTAAGCCCTAAGACAAAGCCCCATGATATGTATAAAACCCCTTATTATGCCCTAGATATTGAATTATTACATTTCTAGTAGGTCGGCTAAAACCCTTCTTTGCACCCTTTCATTGTAATTGTAACCCTTGTCTCCTATATATATATATATATATATCAAGGAGATCTAGTATTAGGATCATATTATCTCATCTCATATTGTGTTCTGAAGTTTATATATTGTATAGGACGTTTCCCCCTCGAAGTGGACTGGATGTTATTGATTTATTATCATTTTTAAGGATTTGGGTCATAACATTTGGTATCAGAGCTCAAGGTCTTGGGGTTTCATTGTTGCATCTGAGACACCTTGCAAGTTTCGCTATAACATGTTTTCTACGATGGTTCAGAAGGAACCCCTTGGAGGATATTTAGTAGATGAATCAAGGTACTGAAGGTTCAAATTTCATCTCTTGAGGCCTTATACTTTATTAGATATAGCTTGTGTAAGATAGGGTCCTGGAATCATCCTGAATTTATTCATTGTGGAATTTTAGCTATAAAATTGTTTCTGTGACGTTTCAGACCCTAAAAACTGGAGAATATTCATAGAAATTATCAAGGTAGTTGTGATAAAAATTTCAGCTTCTGGGTCATCCCAATTTGGTAGATACACCCTATGTAAGAAAGGGCATCTAACTAGTCATATTAACTAGTCTCAAACATGTGTTCTAGGTAAAATAGCGATATCTTCTTCAGTGAGTATCCAAATTAAGTGAGACCCATTGCATTGGACAATGGACATTCTGTAGTATTTTTGGTGCAATTTTAAGAGTCAAATATCATATATTTTTCTCTTGGCAAGCTTTACAAGTACGCTCTCTTGGAAGGGACAAAAATCAGAAAGGTGTGGGGAAGTTACCATAACTTCCAATTGGTACATCCAATTTTGATCAGAACTGTGGCATTGCAGAGAGGAAATATCAGAGAACTATAGAATAAAAGTTAATACACTGAAGGGACAAAATTTTAGATATACACCAGAAGAAAAGTCAGCCAAGAGGAGAAACTCCAAATTAAGGTTTTTAAAGGTACATAACTTACAATTGGCATAATTATTTTTGGAATATTTGTTTCGAGTGATTTGAAATTTTTGATATATATAGAATACATGAGTATTATTATTATTACTCCATATGGTCCCCAAAAATGTGACAACACCTATTAAACCTCCAGAAGTCTCATCTATGTCTCAAGAAGAAAATGAGGACATACAGAACAGGTTGTCCAAATTAGAGGAACAAATTTAGAATGTGAGTGAAAAGTCTAATAATTGGGTAAACTCACAAAGAAAAATTCAAGTAATGGAAGGGATGATGGTTGGAATGGAAACAAATATGGAGGGTATAAAAAACAAGATGGATGATATGGAAAATATGATGGAAGAAAATAAGAATGACATAAAAAAAGAAATACAAAATTCCATGAAGGAAATGCAAAATATGTCTTCCTTGATATCTCAAGCTATAGATGGGAGATTACCTAAAGGAGACATTAAAATGGAATAGACTCATGAAAATAAAGGTAGTACTCATGTTGAACAAACTACCAATAATAAGCCATTTAGTGAATCTAACTCTAATTGTGGAGTTAATTCTGGTGGCGGTCCTAAATTCAACTTTCCCAAAATTGAATTAAAGAAGTTTGATGGTACAAAGGTATTTAATTGGGTGAACCAAATAGAGCAATATTTTGAACTACATCATATTATGGATGATAAGAAAAGGATTCACATAGCAACCTTGAACTTTGAGATAAAAACATATCAATGGTACCAATGGATAGAGAAAAGGAAGCCCCCTTTATATCACTACACTTGGGGTTTATTTACAAGAGACTTAGAAGCACAATATGGGAAATTTTGGGAACAAGACTACTTCAGTCAATTGACCAGAATCAAGCAATTAGGTGATATTGAAGAATATAATTCAAAATTCTTGGTACAGGCCAGAAGGGTGGATAATCTAAGTGATGAACACTTGTTGGAAGCTTACATGGGTGGATTAAAAGAAGACATTAAACATGAAATTTTATTAAGATAACCTACAAGTATTATGGAAGATATGCAAACTACTCATCATATTCATGCCAGAAATAAGGCTACACACAAGTATAGCATTGGATGAATAGATCATTTTGCAGGTCATAAGACAACCATATCTCAACCAACAAGGCTGACACCTCAACAAATGGATGAAAGAAGAGTAAAAGGACAATGTTTCAATTGTGATAGCAAGTACAGTAAAGGGCATAAATATGGTGAGAAGAAATTATTCTACATAGACTGTGAGGAGGAAGAAGATAGTGTACCTAAACCAAAAAGGTTGACACCTCAACAAATGGATGAAAGAAGAGAAAAATGACTATGTTTCAATTGTGAAAGAAAGTACAGTAAGGGGCATAAATGCGGTGAGAAGAAATTATTCTACATAGACTATGAAGAGGAAGGAGATCAACAATTGGAACCATCACAAGACCCAAATCTAGAAGAGACTACCCCAACAATATCTTGTCATGGTTTGGCCGACATCACTAATCCACAAACCCTCAAGATACAAGGATACATCAAAAAGAAAAAGGTAACAATATTGATTGATTTAGGTAGCACTCCTAATTTCATCAATTAAAAATTAACAAAATATCTCATTTGTTTTGTATATCTTGCACCATAGTTTCAAGTAATGATTGCAGATGGAGGTRCTATAAATTGTTCAGGGAAATGCCATAGTATTAATCTCAACATAGGGGAGTATTTTCTGGATAACCCCATGATTTCCATCCAAATGGGGGGTGTTGATGTTGTATTAGGGGTCCAATGGTTGCAATCACTGGGAATARTGGCCTTTGATTTTMAAAATATTTTTATGAGATTTTCCTCAAATGGATAGGAAATTGAGCTTAGAGGTATCCAAGGGAAACCCTTTAAAGTGATAAGCTCTAATAGCATGGAAAAATTACTCAAAAAGGGAMACGAGGGTGTAATTTCACAATTGTGCTCATTTGATGTTCAAACATCTATAGCCTCGGCTCCATCAGATCTCCAAATAATTATCAACAATCATTCCGAGGTATTTGGTGAAATKCCTAAGGGTCTTCCACCTACTCGAGACCATGACCATGCTATTCATTTGCATCCAGGAAGTGTATCGCCTAACATTAGGCCTTACATGTATCCATATGCACAAGAGAGTGAGATTGAATGCATGATCCAGGAAATGTTAGAGGCTGGCATCATTCAACATAGCCGAAGTTCTTTCTCTTCACCGGTGGTGTTGGTTACAAAAAAGGATGGCTCATGGCATATGTGTCCAAATTATAGACAACTCAACAAAATGACCATCAAAGATAAGTTTCCTATCCCTGTCATTGAAGAATTATTAGATGAATTACATGGAGAAAAATTCTTTACTAAGTGGGATCTTCATTCGAGATATAATCAAATCAAAATGAAATAGGAAGACATTCCTAAAACAACTTTTAGAACACATGAAGGTCATTATGAATTTTTGGTTATGCCTTTTGGACTGTAATGAACTGTCAACATTTCAAAGCTTGATGAATTCTATTTCCAAGCCCTTCCTTGGAAAATTTGTGTTAGTATTTTTTGATGACATACTAATGTACAACAAATCTTGGGAAGAGAATTTACAACATGTTGAAAAAGTATTACAACTATTGGAAGAGAAACAACTTTATGCAAAGCCTTCCAAGTGTTTCTTTAGGGTTCAAGAAGTGGAATATTTGGGTCATATTGTATGTCATGAAGGTCTAAAAGTGGACCCTAACAAAATTAAAGCTATAAGGGAATGGCCAATTCCCAAAACCTTGAAGAAAATTAGAGGATTCTTAGGATTGATAGGCTATTACCATAAATTTTTCAAGAAATATGGTCAAATAGCAACACCTCTAACAACATTATTAAATAAGGAATCATTTTCTTGGAAAGAAGAAGAAACCAAAGCTTTTGAAAAACTTAAGGAGGTTATGTGTACAACTCTCATCTTGACCACACCTGACTTGACAAAAACATTTATTGTGGAGTGTGATGCCTCAGGCCATGGAATTGGTGCAGTTTTATTGCAGGAAGGAAGGCCCATTTCATTTGAAATAAGACAACTTAAAGGAAAAGACTTAGTCAAACCCATTTATGAAAAATAAATGTTGGTGTTATAACCCTAAATTGCACCAGACGTGCATACCTGGCAACATGCCATCTTACTTGCTATCTTTTCCAAGCCATCACTGAACAACTCTTCTAAAAAACCACTTTTTTGAAGGTGTACGTGTCCTACACCACTACTGCCCGCATACACTCACAAAAAAGCGCGAAAATGAAAATTGCAAAGGGATATGGGTTTTCGGGTTGTTACCTAACCAGTTGACCGCCCATAGCCAGTCACCCCAAGCGTTACTATCTCTTTTGGCCTATAAAAGAAGGTGTTGGGGTCCCATTCCAAAGAGAAGAATGAGAGCATAGAAAATCTTCCCATTTAAGTATTCTCCCTTTGCCCCAATATTTTTCAACCACATTGTGAGTTTGAGACAGAATTCCCTTTTTCCTCCATTGCAAATCCTTGCCATTTTCCTAGAGAGAACTGAAGAGGAGAAGAATATGTGGAAGCAGTTGGTGCATGGTGAATAGGAGCCCAGGACCGAGTACGAGGAGAAGTTATCGGTCTCATATTGTAAACGACTTTTGTGAGATTAATATAAAGAAATACTTTTTCCATCCCGCCAAATGATGTCTTAAATATTTATGATTTGTTTACATTCTTTGTTGTGATGTCTAACTCACTAATCCATATTTAGAATGCATGCTTGTAGTTTCTTGTTTGTCTTTTGGTGAATGCAGGTTGGCCTTGGGAGGAGATTTGCAGTCGAGAAACAACTGAGTGCAAAGGGATCGACACCAGATGCGGAGTTTAAGGTATGCCTATCGGATCCCTGTACTTTGTCTTTTATGTATGATTATGGGGTGATGACGGGACAGTTGTTAAAAGTAGGAGAATTTAGACGGTTAGCTCTGCCTTCACTTTAGAACCTTGGTGTAGTCCGTAGAGGGGTTTTCCCACCATAGCAGAATTGGCGACCATACTGGGGAGACTTCTAGGGTTTTTTGGGGATATTCTTTTTGGGTATTTTGAATCAGTTTATTTACTGTTTTTTGAGTTTCTGTAAGCTTTTGTGTCTTTAAGGGATTCTAGTCTTCCATACCAGTGCTCCCTGCATGTGCTTGACTATTGGTTTTCATTTTTTTTTAGAAGTTACAAAGGTGTATGCGGCCTGTAGTGGGGCTACACGCGTACATACACGCCCCGCCTTTGGACAACCTGCATACATACACAGGCTACTGAAGTGTCAGTAGCATGCCTGTGTTGAGAATTTTTTTTTTCAGAAGAGGCAGTCATCCTCTTCCCTATCAGAAGTCACACTTCTCAGGGATTTTCTTGATCTAGCCCTGGTCTCTTTTATAGCAGTCTGTAGCCTAGGTCTGACCTCAACATAGCCTAGGTTTTTAGATAAGTTTGTGAGTCTATTTTGATCTACCTGTTTGGTATTGTCAGTGACTCCCTGCGATCTGCGATGGGCCAGAAGTCATTTCTTGGCCTTGACTTGTCGTCATTTTCCCCTTTTTTCCTTTAGAAGAAAAGAAAAGAATTCATTTTCAAATTTCTTGTTTTGAAGCATAAAACAATAAAAATAAAAAAATCTTTGTTTGGTAAAAGTAGTTCAGTTTAGTTTTTTTATTTACCAAGGAAAAAGAAAGTTTTCTTAAGTTCTTTACTTGAATTCTTAGGACATTAAGTAGCTCGTAGTCAAGAAAAATCTTGTTTTAAGTTTTTTTTCTTTTCAAAGATCTGAGAAAAGTAGTTACGAAAAGTTTGGTGAAAGAGTTTAATTTGGAAAATCTTTATTTGTGAAGAAGGAGTAGTTTGTTTTCAGTTTCATCTTATGCTCTTCTCTTTCGTCTCTTAAATAAAATCATTGGTTTCAATTTCATTTCCTTTTGACTTAAGACAACCACTAAAATTAACGCTTAATTAGAAGTTATTAGACTTTGTGTTTGTAGGGTCCATCAATTTAGTCTAGGCTAGAGCCTTGATTTAGGATTGGAGAGGAAACTCTTCAAGGATACAAAACTAGACATAAGAGTTTGTGCTAGGGAGTGCTTGAAAGTCCAGTGACTGTGAAAGTCATCCGGGACCCCCCTCTAACATAGGGGATAAACACGAGGTTGCGTGCAAAAATATAGTGGAGATAACCCCTCCAAATCCGGACCAAACGTAGTGGGGAACACATATAGAGGGCTTATCATGGGATTTCATTGATCGCATTTGGCACGGAGCTTCGTGGGTCTCAAATCTGTTTGAGGTCCTCATTTGTCTTCTGGAACACTTGCTTTCGATACCCTTGATAGGTTTTGGGCTTGATACCTTGCTCATTGCGGTCCACCCGACTGTCGATTGTACCCACTTGGTGACTGTTTGCGCACTGGAAACCGAGTTGCCTTTATCTTAGTGACTTACACAGGTGACTGCGGGGCTATACCACAGTACCTAGGGCAGACATCGGGCCATGCTTTGCAGAGTATACCTGGAGGGTGCTTTCGTATTCAAGTTGCACTTGCACCAGTAAGTTGCTCTAGTGTTGGCTAATGTAATTGTTCTTCCAACTAGCTAGTGATCTGGTTGTCTTGTCTCATAGGAGATTTTTCTAGTGTGTGTTGTTCTTTAACGTTAATAGAAATCCCTAGTGTGTCATTGATATTCTCACACCGTGGAGGATCAGGAGCTCCGTCGGCCACGAAGGCTTCTTGGTCTGCCACCGGTTAATTTGGATCCACCCCTGCCACCGCTAAGGCAAAGACTAGACCAACAAGTGTATTTTGAGGCAACCGGGCCACAGAAAACTGAGCCTGACCCATCTTCAAAAAGAGAACATTTGATTCCGGAGGAACCAACAATTTCTGACGTTGGAGTGGAAGCTCTTGGTGTGTATAACCCTCTAATCATTGATCTATCGGCGCCCATTGTCGTACAGGATGATCCTTACAAGTGTCAGGTAATGTCACAAGTAGTTATGGTGACAAATGCTGCTACTTCTTCAAGGAATACTCATACTCCCTCTATGGTTGTCACTACAGGGGGTTTTCCACCTCCTAACCAATTGTCGTCAGTCCGGACCACTACGATCTTGACCGCCTCTACCTCAGGAAATGGTATGATTCTATCTATGATGATGATCACTACTCCTTTCACCTAGAGTGCGACAGACCCTCCATTATCATACGGGATGCCTGTCTTCGATACGAACTCTGTCCTTTCCTACTCCACTCTACAAAATTTAGGCCTAGGGGCAGGGAGCTCAAACACTCCTCTACAAGGATCCATGGGGGGCACTTATTCTCTCTATAATTCTTTCCCTTATGGAGGGGGTCATATACTCCTTCATCCCCTTCACTCGACGATGCTCATTATCACTCCGTCAAGTCGAACATAAACTATAGTTTGTCTGGAGAAGGTAGTCAAGGACTTCCTTCTTATAGCATTCTGGTAGGTTCAAATCCATTCTCTTTGTTCATTATATTTGGTAACAACATTTTCTCGTAACCTTCTCTCCTGACTAGGGGCAACCCTGGTTTTGGATCACATAATCCTGTGCAGGGTACTATTCTTGCGCAGAGGGCACACACTTCTCAAGGTCCTTGGAATCCATGGCAGGGATCAGTTCCCTCATCAGGGATGTCAACCAGGGGCAACCCCTTCCATAGACAATGGAACCCCGAGAAAGGCTTAGGACCTATGTTTGTCGGATGGACAGGGGGCAACCTTTTCCAGAATCCTTGGAATACAATGCAAGCCCAACCCTCCACATCCTACTACGAGAGTCATCCGATGACATCTCAACAAGTGCATAATCAATACGCTGGTCACGACCATGGTTTTTACCAGAACCCTGGCCAGCAACCCAAATTTTCCTGGCAACCTGGTGCCAACCAAAATCTAGGATCCTTTTTCCCTGGTTATAACCAACAACCCAAACTTTCATTTCTAGAAAATTTGCAATTTCCAGACTTGTCAAGGTTACTAAATGACCCTATCTATCACAATCCACGTTGGCCTCCTATGTTGACCAAGTTGCCTTCAAACATTCCAAAGTTTGAATCTAAGCCTAATGAAGATCCAGGCGATCATGTGACTGCCTTCCATATATGGTGCTCATCCAACTCAATGAGAGACAACACTGTACAATTGCGTTTGTTTCAACGCACTCTCATCGGGAGTGTAGTGAAATGGTACATTGAGCTCGACCGCTCAATATACTCTTCCTTCAACGAATTGGCAATGGCTTTCTTAAACCATTTCCGATTACCTATGAGATACGACACCGACACCGAATTGATGGCCAACATTGAGCAGACAAAACTAGACCATATCTCAGATCACATCCGAGAATGGAGACACCAGAAGAGTTTGATAAAAGTACCAGTCCCACCAACATTCTTGCTTGAGTGGTTCCTTAAGTCTTTGGTACCTCAGTTATCCAAATACGTAGCAACGTCGGGGGTCTTTTCAAAAGAAGAAGCGATAATGAGAGCTCAACATCTAGAGTTGATTTACTCTCAGTCTGGTTTACTTTACAAAAACTTTCTAGATGCACTGTGGTCAATACTTGACAAGACTAGACATAGACTTGGACCACATGCCGATGGTATTGTTGGTTCATCACAAATGAAGCCCGTTGATCAGTTGTCAAATCAATTGCAACAATTGTCAATACAACAGACAGCGGCCAACCAGACCACTGGTTCGGTTGCTCCCCCTACCCAAATGTCGGATGTACATAGTGTGCAATCAACAAAACTGAAGGCCACCCAGCAGCCTGACGGAAAGAAGAAACAACAAAATAAGGGTAAGGGGGATAATAAACCCACCAATAATGTTGGTGGGGGGAACATAGAAAATAATAAGTCGAAGTATCTATGTAATCTTTGCATAGAAGACCATCTGACTCACCAGTGCCCTCGGCTTGTGGAGGCCCAGAAGTTATTGGCACAGTAGTAGGCTATCGTGTTAACGAACCGATTTCCACATGGGAAAAATTTAACCCAAGCCTCTTCGAGCACAGAAAGGGGAAGTCAGGGACCCCCTCTATCTTCGAGTAATCCTTCATCTGCGAATGTGTACATGATGAAAGGTAGCGTTGATATAGAAACTAGGACACGTGATTACGGAATGACAAACACCTCTAAGAAGGTTAAATAAGATGAAAACCCACCTCTTCCTCTCCAGATGTTATCGGACAAATTGGTAGGTGCAGACACTAACTGATCTCCCTAGATCCACCTAGATCTAGAACAAAACACACCAGAACATGACGCTTTCCTTAATTTTTAAATATTGAATTTACTAACTAAAGAGGGATGGGTGACATACCATTTAAATGTCTCTTCCTCTCATCATCACCATCCTAGATCCGTTCCAATTCTCATACAATGATGAACATTTGAAAGAACGCAACCAACCAAAGTGATAGTAATAGAATAAACTCAATATAAACCTATGTATGTGATCAAGGAATCATACAATAAAACACAACAAGCTTTATAGGAAAGAATCATATTATTGTACCATATTAAATGTGAAAGAGAGAGTACAACCATGACCTTAATGTCATACAGTCCCTTCCAACTCTCCTTTGTTCCCCACACACTTCCATTCCAATAATTTTGAGAGCCCAAATCTGATAATATTCACAATCTATCTTGACAAAGGCAAAACTCAAAGACACTCCAACCAAGCTAATAATTCCAAGATAAATCCAACTTAGCCCTTCTCCATGAGATCTCCTCTCCTTTTATAAGCTAAAGAGGATAAGGTGAGGAGGTTAGGATGATCCCACTAAATCATGAAAGTGAGTAAGATCTAAACCATTCGGATGCCACCTCACCATGGAAGTTTCTCCTTCTAGAAAATTCGAGAAAATGCTCGTTTTTTCCACATGTAAGCATTCTCGCACCCTACCTATAGAGTAGACTGTGAACTCCTCACGACCTAGCTATGATGTAGCCTACGAGAATCAGGCATTACCGCACCCTAGCTATAATGCAGCCTGCGAACTTCCTTTTTATAAGGTTTTTACAAAGGAAAATGTAACTTCTTTTCTCAGGAAAAGTTCTTCTCCCTTCCTTCTTCAGGAACTCAGGCCACTGACCCCTCTGAAGGCAACAAATAGGTTTACATCATTAACAGTCATAGGGATGATGAAAATAATGTGTAATAGAGAGCCCCCCAAAGTATGAAGTTAGAACAAAGTGATAGCTGAAATACTTTGTCGAGTATGTGTAGGGAACAAGGAACACTCGGTCGGAAACCTGCCAACAAATAAAGAAATATTGTTAAGTACCTATACAAGATCTGCAAATATACTTCAATAATACCAAGAATAAACCATAAACCATTCACCATAACATGAACACAAGAAATAGAGAAAACCCTTGAGGTAGGGTAACACCATATATTAATCCTTATGGAAGGAT
>ML791137.1:678343-703683 GCA_009831015.1 Picea engelmannii
GTTATTGGTTAAATGTAATTGTCAATTCACTTTTTAATGTCATGTTTTTAATTTTTGTTTTCAGTCATTTTCTTATCATAGTTTGAATGATTAAAATAGACATAGTATAGTTTCCTTTCACGCAATTTCCTTTCATAGATTAAGATGCAATTGAATTTTTTTAATTAGATAATGATGATCTCATCATGATGTTGATGGTTTGTACATGAATATACATGGTATTTAACATTACTTTTATCATGGCTAAGTTTTCATTGGACTGTTTACTTCACACCTTTCCTTTTGCCATTGAAATTAGTATTGAGCTTATATCATTAGAACTGTCCTTTGTTTTCAAGTGTCATCAAGATATCATCTGTCACCACCGAGGGCATTCACACAACCACCAGCATTGCGTTTGAGTGTTTCATAGGTTAAAGTTAGTTTCTTGCTTTCATAAGCTAGAAGAGATAGTTTCTTGTTTTCATAAGTTTAGTTGGTAGTCTTTCTTGCTTTCAATAGAATAGATTTCCTTTCATGCATTGCATCGAGTATTTAAATTTCCTTTCATGCAAGAGAAATAGTTTTGCATTAAGCATTTAGTTCACTTGCCTCTTAGTCTAGGTATTTGTTCAATGAGAAGTATTTTCTTACTTGTCTTTTTCTTTATGCTTTTGCTTGCTTGTCTATTTTCTTAAATAGGTTAGTTAGGTGCTTTTGCTTGCTTGTCTATTTGCTTTAATAGGTTAGTTAGGTGTTTTTGCTTGCTTTTCTATTTGCTTTAATAGGTTAGATAGGTGCTTTTGCTTACTTGCTTATTTATTTTCTTTCATAGGGTAGCTCCTCATTGAATGTAGGTTGGCAAGTTAAAGGTTGTTTGCTTTCATCATTTGCTTAGTATGCTTAGTAATTTACCTTTGCTTACTGTCATGAACTAGTTTGCTTTACATAGAGTTTTCATTTGCTTTCTTAGGAACTATCCATCAGTCCTTGGCCCAAAAGTACTTAGGTTACGTAGTTTCAATTTGCTTAGTAGGCTTTGTTCATTAGATAGGTTTTCTTGAATAGATTAGCCCTAGATAGCTTCTTTCCTTAGTTAGTCTACACTCCTACCAACATTTTTACCTTTGGCATATATTTTGCTACAACTCTAAGTTTACTTACCCCGGGTTGACAATTTAATTGAGGGTAGTTTAGTGTCCTTTTTAGTACATATAAATCACCTAACATTTTGGTGTCGTTGCCGAGGAATTGTCTTAAGGTAAGAAGTAATTAGGAATTAGATCATTTCTAGACCTTAGCATTAGCTTGGTGGTGGGGGATCTTTAAGACGAGAGGTAAGAACCTGGGCATCTACTATAGAAGGTTCCCCCAAACCCAATATTGGTTTTTCTTTTTGTTTGCTTTCATGAATAGACCTAGAAATCAAATGGTAGTTTTTTCTTTTTGTTTTTTCTTTCTTTCATGAATAGGCCTAGAGACCCACAAGTTAGATACATTAAATAAAAATTAGACCTTTCAACCAAGGTTCCTTCTGATCTCTTTGGGGGGAGGAACGTTACACTTATAAAATCCGCAGATTGATACTAAAAAACAAAAGCTAGCTCGACTCAAAGAGCTAAAATAGTCTGTGAAGGAACTAACACAAGGAGCACTATAGAACAATAAACTTTGGCATCAATAGTCTCAACCGGCTCGAGTAGAGTCCCAAACATCCAATCCATAGGAAGACCTTTCCATCAAAGGGAAACCTTGTTTTCTTCAAAGATAAAACCACCTAGGTACTCTCTTTTCAAAAATCAAGCCAATATGGATGATCAGGAGGACCATGACAATGTAAGACACAGAGAGGAAGAAGAAAATGGAAACCAAACCAAAAATACCTTCAGGTTTCTGATTTTAGACACCACTCTGAATGTCAACATGAAGAATATTCCTCTCTCATCACTACCTACCTTTTATGGTAAAAACAGTGAAGATACAGACACCTTCCTATTTGAATTTGACATCTTGTGTAGGAGCTACAACTATGTGCAAGATGCCCATAAATTAAAACTCTTTCCTGCCACCCTCAAAGACTCTACATTAGGATGGTTCATGGGATTGGGAGAATCCATCATTAGGTCTTGGGAATCCATGAAATACATCTTTCTTAAGAAGTACCAAGACTAATGCAAGACCAAAGAGTCTCATAATGACATCTTTAAAGACCAACAGTTAGAAGACGAGACCCTTGAAGACTATATGGAAAGATTTGGTTATATCTCCCAGAAGTCAAAATACCATGACCTCCCAGAGGATGCAATTAGGGATCTTTTCCTTAAGGGAATTTCAGAAGAATATTTAGATATGCTTAACCTGATGGAATTAGGTGATATTTCTCATAAACCATTTGCTGAAATATGTGAAATGTGTAAAAATTACTCAAAGAGTAGAGCCAAAACAGGAAAGAATGTTCGGGACCCTTACAATGGAAGCTTAAAACCAGTTAGTTCAGGTGGTATCACGAGAGAAGAGATAAGGAACCTTCTAGAAAAATTCAAGATAGACATCCTAAGCACAATAGGTTCCCATTTGGACACCCTTAAACTCAAAAAGAAACAGGAGGAGGAAAATGCAGCAATGAGCAAATATTGCCCAAGATGTAGGAGGAAGCATTCCTCAAGGGAGTGCCCACTACATAACATTTCAGTTTGTGGCTTCTATACAGAAGACCATTCGACTGAAAAATGTCCATCATTTCCCGATTTATTAGCCATCTATAGGAGTGGAGATCCTGGGGAGTCTTCTTATGCACCTATGAGGCCATGGCAGCCTAGGAATCAACCCACATACCCAGATCTACAGTCCCAAGTTCCACCTTGTTATAAACAACAACAGTGGAACTCACTAGGTTGGCAAAACTGGTCTACTCAGTACCAACATCCTTGGATTCAAGGATGGAGGGGAGGACACAAGAAAGGAAACCCTCAAGCTCCACCTATCCCTATGTACAACCATCCCTATCCTTAGTTCTCATCAAACACTCCGCAGATTCTACTAGGTTTTGTTCCACCACCTTTACCTCCTATCCCACAAAAAAAACCACTCCAATTTCAAAATACAAGCTCCCCAAAACCGACACTATTACCGACATAGCCAGTTTTGAATCCCAATAATAATCCCCCTCAACCTCTTAACAATGTTGAGATGCAGGCCTTCCCGACATATGTCATTACTCCTGTTCCATTACAGGAAATTCAACTAAGATCGGGAAAAGTTCTAGATAGGCAGAGACCCTTAGTAGTCATCTAGGAAGAAGAAGAAGAAGAAACCACCCAACAACCCATAGATGACACTAGGTGGGAAGATGTTATTATCCCAAAGAATCCAGAACCCAAGCTTCCCCAAAATGAACCTTTACAAATTACAAAGGTCCCTCCTTATCCAGACCAATTGGTAATTGAGAAACCTACCACCTGACCAGAATTTGACATTCTTAATGAATTGAAAAGTATTTGTGTCAAGATTCCTCTGATTCAATCCATTAAAGACATTCCAATCTATAGTAAGGTAGTCAAATAATTGTGTATCAAGAATCCAGGTAGGAAGCAAAAGGACCCTCCTACAGTACGTTTGGTAGGAGGACTCTCTGAGTACATATCAGAGCAGCCAAAGCTAGCAAAGTATGGGAATCTAGGACACCCTGTAGTGACTATAACCATTAAGAAGGTCTCCATCGGAAACACTCTCATAGACCTAGGGGCAACCATCAATGTTATGACCGCTACTACCTTGGAACGATTATAGTTACAACCTCTTCTTCGGCCTACCCCAACCATTTTGGAATTAGCAGATAAGACTAGGGTTACACATGAAGGGATTTTAGATGATGTCATGGTTACTTTATCCTCATGGGAGTACCCCGTAGATTTTCTTGTTATTCATTCAAAGGATCCTGGCCGAGGCCACCCCTTTCTTTTGGGAAGACCTTGGCTAGCCATAGCCAATGCATTTATTAGCTGTAGAGAAGGAGAAATGACCATCTCAAATGGTCTATCTATGTAGAAGCTCACCATTTACCCTCCATCTCAACCTATTATGGAGAATCTATGGTGGATTGAATGTCCATACAAGAATGAAGACTGGGAAGAACCCATATTGCCTAGTGACCATGCAAGGGCACTTCAAGAGCATAAACCAGAAAATGTGCTAAACCAATTCATTTCTGCTATTACATGTGTGGATTTTCCACATTCTTTTCCCCAATTTGAGTACATGTTTGGGGAAGAATTTCAAGAACAATTAGATCCATCTATTTTGTCTTCGACATCTTTTATTTTTGAAATCGATGAGTCTACCATGTCTTATACTATGCCCTATGAGATTAGTCTAGGGAAATTTCTACATATAAACTCCGATACAGGCCAACATAAATAGTTAGTAGATATCCTTAAAGAACAATCAAGAGCACTTTCTTGGGAATACACTGACATGAAGGGCATACACCCTAACACATGAATCCATCATATATACACCCAAGGGGAAGTGACACCTGTTAGGAAACCCCAGAGAAGGTTGAACCCAACACTCAAAGACATAGTCAAGGAGGAAATCCAAAAGTTGTTAAATGTCGGATTTATCTATCCCATCTCTGACAGTAAGTGGGTATCCCCACTTGTAGTGGTTCCAAAGAAAGTGACTGGGAAATGGAGAATTTGTGTTGATTTCTGGGAACTCAATAAGGCCACTCTGAAAGACTACTTTCCTCTTCCTTTCATTGACCAAGTTCTAGATACCTTGTCTGAAAAGAAGTATTTCTCCTTTCTAGATGGGTATAGCGGGTGCAACTAGATTCTTATAGCACCCGAGGACCAAGACAAGACTAACTTTACTTTTCCTTGGGGAACCTATGCCTATAGGGTCTTACCATTTGTATTGTGTAATGATCCTACCACATTTCAACGAGCAATATTAGGGATATTTTCCGATCTTATTCATGATTGTGTGGAGGTCTATATGGATGACTTCATAGTCTATGGCAACACCTACCAGGAATCCTTAGACAACTTAGAAAAATTCCTCATCAGATGCCAGGAAATGAACCTATCTCTAAGTCATGAAAAATGCAAAATGTTGTTAATTGAAGGAGTGGTTCTAGGACATCATGTTTCATTTGAAGGAATAAAAGTTGATCCTGCAAAGATTGAGGTCATTATTAGACTTCCACCCCCCAAGACTCAGAAAGAGGTGAGAACATTTCTTGGACATGCCGGATATTACCGGAGGTTTATTGAAAATTTTACAAAGATTGTTGCACCTATGTTTGGACTATTGATAAAAGATGTTGATTTTGTTTGGAATGAGCAGTGTCAAACTACCTTTGAAACCCTAAAAGCCAAGCTATCTATGACACCAATTCTTAGAAGGCCCAATTGGACTCTCCCATTTCATATATCCACTGATGCCTACAACACTGCAATCGGAGGGGTATTAGGGAAGAAAGAGGACCGAAAGTCCTATGCCATTTATTTTGTAAGCAAGAACTTGTCCTCTGCCGAGTTGAGCTACACAGTCACTGAGAAAGAGTTCTTGGCAGCTTTTCATGCTATTAACAAGTTTCATCATTACATTATAGGTTATGAAGTATTTGTACACATCGATCATTCCACCATTAGGTTTCTCATGAACAAACCTATAACTAATGGTTGAGTAACTAGGTGGCTCTTGTTATTGCAAGAATTTAATATTACTATGCTTGACCAACCTGGAAAGGATAATGTAGTAGCTAACTTTCTTTCCTAAATAAAGAATGAGGATGATGATATTCTTGTAGATGATAGTTTCCTAGATGAGCATCTCTTTTCCCTTTCTATCAATACCCCATGGTTTGCGGATATAGCAAACTATCTAGCCACTAGGAAATTACCGTCTCATTTGTCACCTCATGAAAAGTGGAAAATTATTACATAGAGTGCTAATTACTCTTGTGTTGGTCATGATCTTTTTCACACAGGTCCTGATTTGATTATTCGTAGATGTGTCTGAGAGGATGAGGTACCTGAAATACTATGAAGTTGTCATGATGGACCATGTGGTGACCATTTCTCTGACAAGCGTACAACATATAAGGTGTTACATTAAAGTTACTATTGGCCTAGCATTTTCAAAGATGTTGCCAAGTATGTGAGAAGTTGTGATAGTTGGCAAAGGATAGAAAGACCTACATCATCTAACGAAATGCCTTTGCAGGCCCAAGTTATGATAGAACCCTTCGAAAAATGGTCCCTCGACTTTGTAGGACCAATTTCACCCATGTCCCGTAGGAATAACTATATCTGGGTTTGTACGGACTATGTCACCAAATGGGTAGAGGCAAAAGCCTTATTCAGGGCCACAAAGAAGTCTGTTGTCGAATTAATCTATGAAGACATCTTTACCCTCTTCGATGTCCCTTGTGAAATTATTACCAACCAAGGCACTCAATTTACTTCCAAGCTGATGAAAGAGCTAACAGAGAAATATGGTATTAAACATTGTAAATATTCTCCATACCACCCGCAAGCCAATGGTCAGGTAGAATCCACAAACAATGTTCTGGAAGCCATATTGACCAAGATTGTTCAGTTACAACACCTAGATTTGGCTGATAGGCCCCTAGAGGCTTTGTGGGCATACCGAACTACCTGGATAAATACCACTGGGCATACCCCTTATGAGCTAGTGTACGGGAAACAAGTAATTTTACCAATAGAATTCCAAGTAAGGACCTTCCATATTGCCGCAGAATTAGGATTGAACCTGGATGAGGCTCAAAAGCAATGAGCCCTACAATTGAATGAATTGGATGAGATCAGGAAAGATGCCATCCAACAGACAATATTGGTCCAAAACCAGAGGAGCAAGTGGCGTGACAAGTTTATTAAAAAGAAACACTTCCAGCCTGGTGATTGGGCCCTGTTGTTTGATTCCCAGTTCAAAACCTTCAAAGGAAAAATTACCACCCGTTGGTTGGGCCCTTACGAGGTAGACACTGTATATGACAATGGAGCTGTAAAAATTAAAACAATTTATGATGGACAAGTCTCCTTTGTGGTAAATGGACACCGACTTAAGTTTTATCATAAGCCCATTTCCAGAGAATATTTTCTACAGGTCATGACAGCTGACAAGGCATTGGCCTTAGTATATGGGGAAGTCCCCCCTTGTTCTTGAAACATTTTCTGAGTTTCCTATTGTATATATGTAAATAGTTTTTGTATTTTTTTAATAAGGCAATTCTAGATATTTCTGTAAGTAATTATTTCACCGGGAGTACACCATTTCAAGGATATTTCATCAAAACATTGTTATACTTGAATCTTGTGTCTGCTAAAGCATAAAATGAATAGTGACTTACTGTAATTATCCATGTTTTACAAAATTATCATTTTTAAGGCATTCTAAAGTAGTTTCTCTTGAAACTCTTCACCACTGTATAAGGAAGTGATACCATAACTATCAAGCCTAGAGGTCTCTCGTACAGTTTTTTCCAAGAAACCTGAGTAAGTAAGTCAAGTGTCTTTATCAAAGAGTAACAGGAAGGTCTCATTAGCAGTTAGTCATGGAAACATCATAATAATTACAAAAGAAGACAGTGAGTTGAGCCTAGAGATACCTTTCTGTTCTTTCTCAATGGTACCATCCACTACACACTAAATAGATTGATTATATCATATCTTTAGATAGGCCACGTCCCCTTAAGTACCCCTTACATCAAGACAACCATGAAACAATATAACAAAAATTCATCCTCTAACATAAATACCATCCCAAGTGAAAAAAATAAAAAAAGAAAAGTTGTTTCAGAGTTGTTCCCCCATCTTCTTGCATAAGCAATCTTATAATAAAATATTAAAGGATGGAGGGCCAGTCTCTAAGGGTTTAAGAGGCTAACCCGTCGGTATATTGAACATGTCTGCTGGCAACGGGTACCGGCCTGTGGTATGACTAGGTAAACCCGTCAGAGTACTTAACAGGCTTGTTGGAAGCAGGGCATTCTACCTAGCGAGGATGATGATCTGACAAAAGTAAATAATAAATCTAAACTTGTTCTGATGTACGACATTACTTGCAGACAAAGATGACATGAAGTATGTGTGGTTTAGCTAAGGTTAATGAATCTCATAAAATTTCCATCGGGGAATGACTCTAATATTATCTTGAAACTCTCTTTCATACCTCTTCTTATCTATATATAGGATCTCTTATCCTATAGGTGGGGCCATCTCCTAACCATCTCGTCAGATCAATCTGTGAAATTTCATCTTTACACTTGACATACTGTAAATCTTCGGCTATTGGGGGATACTAACTAGTTTCCTATACTTTTGATTGTGAGGTGTCACAATACTTAGGTGTGGGGGAGGGGTTCATGAGATGACAAATGATAATTTCCCAGAGAAAGGAGTCTTTGCAAGAATTTTTGTATTATTACCATGATACAGGTTATTACATTGATAGTCATGTTATTTTTAAATGCTTAACTCCTGTGTGCTATACATTACTAAACTCATGCTTAACAAACCATTATTTATTGGTTATCTTCCATTACAAGATGCATACTGTAGGTTTCAAAATACATTTTTTATGCTTTCTATAACCCATTCATTATAGGTTTTGACACTATATGTCATATACAAGAAGAATGAGTAAGCATGGAGCACTCTACCTCTACCCACTATGGTTGTCAAAAATACTTCAAAATTGCAAGTTTTCCATTAAAAGAGGTGAAAATGAACTTAACACAGGAGTATCGGATGAAGTACCGAATGAGGTGCCAGATGAGGTGTTGGATGCAATGTCATTTAAAGTGTCGTTTGAAGTTCCATTACATTGCATACCAGTAACTCTCCTAGATTCCAGGGAACTAGAATTCAATCACATTTAATTAAATTTGTTACAGGCATTGATTAAAAGATGCTTCATATGGTTATGATCAAATGTCCAAGTCAAAAGACTTGGACATTGATCTAAGAATGCACCACTCCATTGCTCTCAAGCTTTCCATCAAATTCGAATCTCTCACACATGGCAGCTCATGCGCACATGTGGGCAACATCCTCCACCATAAGAGCATCCAAAATTAGGTTGGGCACTCTATTGTTTCATTTTTCCTTGCCATTTTCTCTACCCTATGTTAAGAAATCACCCCCAACCTCTGTCAAATTCATCCTCTGTTCTAATCACACTCAGACTGTGTTAAACCCGTGCCATTTCTTGGCCTGTTTGCACCCTTGCTTGGTAAAATTTTCCCTCTGTTCCAATTTCACTCAGACCGTGCCCAATTCATGTCTCTGTGTGGCTCGATTTCACCCTTTCTTGGTGAATTCAAACCCTGTCACAATGCCCAAGCGATATGAACCCTCCTCCTATGCAGACTTGTTTTCCATTCCAGAATTCGCATAGTGTAGGGAAGTGTTCTTGCATGTTGGATGGGGTCCATTTTTGTTGAGTTTGCAAGGCCATGATGAAGGTCTTTCTATGCAAGTTACAGTTGGTTTTGATGGCAGGATAACACATGTAGGGTCTCTCAATTTTGTAGTCACAGAAGAGTCAATTGTTGCTGCATTAAAACTTCCAAGAATGGGAGATAGGTGGTTCAAGAATCATCAATTTTCGCGCTCAAGTTACAATAGGGTGTTTAAGCCCGAATTCGAGAGCATTTCAGGAGTGAAAGGGTATGTTAAGGAGTGGATAAAGCCAAAATTGGTCAATCCCCTTATCATCATCACAAGGTTAATTACATGTGAAGGTAGATACTCCACCTTCAAAGCTTGTCACTTTAGATTGCTGGCTCATTTTCTATTCAATAAACCTTTGAACTTTCCCTTTTATTTTCTCAAAAGCTTGGAGAAAATGTCCTCTCAAGTGAGGAAAAATGTGACCAACCCCCACAATAGTCTCTTCCACCATGGTTTGATCAAACTCCTCATTCTTACCGAACTAGAGAAGAAGGGGCAAAGTTGGGATGCCTTTATCTACCAATTTGCAAATCCTCACTTGATAGTTAGGACTGGGAAAAATCCACTTAGCCTAAAAACTATCTCTTCATCCAAGCCTCACTCTCCAAAAACTCCAAACTCCCTTGCACAAACTCCCTATTTCCCGAAACAATACCAAAATCTTGTTGATATTCCTACTTCTTCATCAGGGAAGAAGGACAAGAAAAATGACCAAAAGAAGCCTATTGTTGACCCCCCAATGCCTTCATTTTCTCTTGATCCTACACCTAAGAAGCCCCAAGAAGTAATGCAACAAGACTTTCCCATCATTCCCACAAATAAGAGAGGAGCCAACCGATTTGGTAAGGGACCTTTTCGTAAGAGTACTTAGAACATAAGAACCAATCCTTATGCCAAGCCTCCACCTACTTCAGATCCTATCCAAGTATCCTCCACCCTTGAGAGACCTCATAAGAAACCTAGAGAAGTCTCTGCAGATGGATTAGAGCCACTAAGGAAAACAAAATCAGAACCTACCTCACCTTTTCGATCTCCCATCGCTCCTACTTCACCTATGCCCACTCTAGATCCTAAAACTGATAAATTCTCCATATTCCTCAAAGGATCTAAGCCTTCCTTAGAGATCACTGATTCTGTTCCAACCATAGAGCAGCTACAAAAAGAAAACCATCAACTTCTTCACCAGTTGGAAGAGAGGAAGACAATAGATGCACACCTTCATCATGACAATGTAGTTGTTCAGGAAAAAGTTAACTCCCTTCAGCGGTTGGTTGATGGTATGACCCAATCTAACCTCAACTTATGAGCACAATTAAAGCAACATAAGAGGCACAAGGCTAAGCCTACACAACAAGAAGGAGAGGCTTCTAAATCTGGCCCTCCTCAACAATCCTAGTTCCAAGGGATGACTTCCTTTTGTTTCCAGTGGGACCTACAAAATCGTTGGTGTGGGGGTATGTTGGGCCCGAGATATGATCATCTTCATGACATTATTATACACTTTTTTCCATATGTATATATGCATTTTTTATCTTTCAAAGGAGCTTTTTGAAGAATTTTATGGTAAAATGATACAATCGGCATGAGGTACATATAATTCGTGTTTTGTGATTTAATCAAGTTTAATTTATCATATTTTATGGTTTCCAAAGTTAATTCATGTTTTTCTACTGTTACAGGGAAAAACACACCATGTTTCTTGGTCTGGCACTTGATCCAGCACTCGTTCCGGTACTTGATAAAACACTCGTTCCGACACTCATTCTGACACTTAGTATTGCACAAAAACACAAGGCACGTTGGCAGTTATGGTATTGGCAGCAAGTGGTGGACAAATCGAGCACATGGGTTTTGTTTTTCATCGCCCCCTCCAGCGACTAAGCTCAAGACAACTTGATTTCAGTTTTCCAAAGAGGGTGCTTATTGGGTTCCTCCATTTTGTTAGTTATTGATGCATTTAATGTAATGTGCTGAATTTAGAGGTGGTTCGACCCTCCTGTGGTCGACCACCTGGGTTGTAAACTTATAAATACCAATAGGATGATCACTAGATTGTTAACCAAGTAGAATAAGCATTAGAATTGCCAAAAAAATGATTTTGCTTTGTTTCTAGTTTTACATTGCTAGAATAGTGCCAAAACTGCGTTTTTTTATTTTTATGGTGAATTTGGCCTGCTGAAGTCATGGTGTGCTTTTAGAGAGTGACCACGACTTGCTGGGGGGACCACCAACATTCTGGTAACTCTCTTCATGTTTGTTTATGCATTTCTTAATTTAATTGCTCTTTCTTTATTTGTTGTACATGCATATTTTTATTTAGTTAATTAATTTGATATAGCTTAACTGATTTGCTTATCTTTTACAAGTTAGAATGATAAGATGTATTAACATGCATTAATATCATAGATTAGAAAAGGCTTGCAAGTCTCTCTCTCACTATACTAACCCCACATGTAGTTAGATGACAAAATTGTGCTTTCTTTTATATTTTTACAGTCAAGCTTAAAACAGATTTTTAATTAGAACAAAGCATAGTTTTAATCTGAGTTTCTTCTGACAAAGATTGATGGATGGATAGATTTGCTTCTATTTTTTGAATCATAGCTTTCTTACTTCAGTTTTAGATAGATTTCACTTACTTAGTTATTGGTTAAATGTAAATTGTCAATTCACTTTTTAATGTCATGTTTTTAATTTCTGTTTTCAGTCATTTTCTTATCATAGCTTGAATGATTAAAATAGACATAGTATAGTTTCCTTTCACGCAATTTCCTTTCATAGATTAAAATGCAATTGAATTTTTTAATTAGATAATGATGATCTCATCATGATGTTGGTTTGTACATGAATATGCAGGGTATTTAACATTACTTTTATCATGGCTAAGTTTTCATTGGACTATTTACTTCACACCTTTCATTTTGCCATTGAAATTAGTATTGATATTATACCATTAGAAATGTCCTTTGTTGTCAAGTGTCATCGAGATATCATCCGTCACCACCGAAGGCATTCACACAACCACTAGCACTACATTTGAGTGTTTCATAGGTTAAAGTTAGTTTCTTGCTTTCATAAGTTAGAAGAGATAGTTTCTTGTTTTCATAAGTTTAGTTGGTAGTCTTTCTTGCTTTCAATATAATAGATTTCCTTTCATGAATTGCATCGAGAATTTAGATTTCCTTTCACACAAGAGAAATAGTTTTGCATTAGGCATTTAGTTCACTTGCCTCTTAGGCTAGGTAGTTGTTCAATGAGAAGTCTTTTCTTACCTGTCTTTTGCTTTATGCTTTTGCTTGCTTGTCTATTTGATTTAATAGGTTAGTTAGGTGCTTTTGCTTTCTTGTCTATTTTCTTTAATAGGTTAGTTAGGTTTTTTTGCTTGCTTGTCTATTTTCTTTAATAGGTTAGATAGGTTCTTTTGCTTACTTGCTTATTTATTTGCTTTTATAGGGTAGTTTCTCATTGAATGTAGGTTGGCAAGTTAAAGGTTGTTTACTTTCATCATTTTCTTAGTATGCTTAGTATTTTACCTTTTATTACTGTCATGAACCAGTTTGCTTTACATAGAGTTTTCATTCGCTTTCTTAGGAACTATCCATCAGTCCTTGGCCCAAAAATACTTAGGTACCTAGTTTCAGTTTGCTTAGTAGGCTTTGTTCATTAGATAGGTTTTCTTGAGTAGGTTAGCCCTAGATAGATTCTTTCCTTAGTTATTCTACACTCCTACCAACCTTTTTACCTTTGGCATATATTTTTCTACAACTCTAAGTTTACTTACCCTGGGTTGACAATTTAATTGAGGGTAGTTTAGTGTCTTTTTTAGTACATATAAATCACCTAACAACACTTTTCCGGGGTCAAATTCCTTTATATAAGGCCTCAAATGATCCATGTGGATATCGGTGGCCACCCACCTTTTCCAACTGGCTCAAAATAGTTTTTTGGCAATTTTGGTAATTTACTATTTTTAGCAGTTTTTCACTTTCAGAGCCGTTTTGAGGCCCTAAACGGTGTTTTTTTGGAAAACGGGTTGCAATAACTATGTTTTGTAGATATTTCCCCCAAAATTAATGTCCTTGACGATACCTTTTCAACGGGTTATCATACGCCTAAAACAGAGATCGTATGCAAAAGTTACAACCCCGGGAGGTTGATGTACTAACTTACCTAAATGGGGCCCACATGACGTTTGGTGCTTCATCTCCCAGGGTCAGGTTTTTGGCATTCTTGTTTATTGTAAAAAATTTGTTAGAGCCTCATTGTAATCATATTCTTGTGAATGAGTGCATCCATCACATCTCGTCTCAGAGATAAGCCGCCACCATTCCAACAAGCTTGTTTCTGCTGCATTTTACAGTTTCAGCTTATTTCCTTATTGAATAGAAAACCATTTTTACTGTATCTCTATTATTTTGTGTTAAGAACATATTAATAATCTATATTCATTTTGTTCTTCTTATAAATATGGATCGGTGGTATCAGATTGGTCTTCTCCTTGTCGTCTTAATGCATGTCCCCAATGAGGTTGGAGTACAAAGAGTCAGGTCTCAAGCTTGTTTCTCTTGAGGACAAAAGTTATCGCACGCCCAACCGACCTCTCATGGAAAGAGAAAATAAAGATGATAGGACATGAGATCCTTTCAAACTATTTATTGAGGAATCCCTCATGCAACAGAGGAACTAGATTATGGATAGTTGCATGCAAATCCTTCAGTGGCTACCAACAGGCGACGATATTCTTCGAGCAGAGGTACCGCCCCCTTCAAGGTACAAATAAACTTTGATATTCATATATTTTAAGGTTATATAGATGCAGATGTTGTTGACAAGTGTTTGAATCTACTAGAAGAGTATTTTTCTGTCCATAAATTTTCGAATAGAGAAAAGATTAATTTTGCGCTCCTCAAAGACGTTCCCCATGTCAAAGATTGGTGGGAAACTTTCTGTGAGCAAAAGGAAATAAAGGAACCCTCATTATCTATAGTCACAACCACCTGGGAATCCTCCAAGGATGATATTAAGGAACAATACTACCCTAATGGAAGTTATGACCACACTGCGGCAAGAAAGAGACCAAGCAGTGTCAGATTTCACAAATATCTTCCATACCTTGCGCACCAAGCTAGGTATCAAAGATTCGGAGAAACATATGGTGCTCAAGTATCACGATGCTTTGCATAGATACATCTATATTGAAATGGAATTTCTGGATATCTCATCCTTGGGTGTGACCTACCAATATGTCATCAAAATCGAGTAGAAGCTCAAACAAAAGACTCGACAATTTGGGCGTGGGAACCCATCACAACAAAAGCCAGGAAAGGGTGGCCCCAATCCACAAAACAAAGGATAGAGAAAATATGGTTAGTATCAGGAAAACCAGTCCAAGCCGCAAGCAAAGAAGGACACCATAAAGACAAAGAAATATACCAGGAAGTGGTTTGACTTCCATAAGAGCCCTTGGCATAACACTATTGACTGTTGATCAAAGCAGTCACTGGTGGCCGAAGTGAAGCCTCTGAATCAGATGCAGGTTCTGACTTTGAGACAAAACCATAAAGGGGAAGACAGATCATTGGCGCAGAACCCAGTGCCACTGTTGATACCACCAAGCTCCATCCTGGTGAACCAGATGAGCCAGAAGAAGGAGAGTGCCTCTTTCATTCATAGATGTGGGTAAAAGTCACCCCGTTTCACTCCATCGTTGATAGCAGTAGCTAGAAGAACCTCATCTCAGTAGAGGTTGTCAAGGGGTTGGCCCTGCCAACAACACCGCACCCACAACCCTACACCATTGGATGGATCCGCCAAGGAAGCGATCTTTGTGTTAGCCAACAATGTCGATTGTCATACAACATCAAGCCCTTCAAAGATGAGGTATTGTGTGATGTTTCTCCTCTCAAATTTTTTTATGTTATTTTGGGCCAACCTTATTTATGGAAATGGCATGTTGTATATGAGTCTAAGACTCGTAGTGTTATTATTAATTTGAATAGGAAATTGTACAGGATACCCGAGGCAGTCCCACCTAGTGTTATTTCCTTGATCTCTACTAAGCAATGCATGAAGGTCATCTCTCAGATGGGGAAGTTTTTCTTCTTCGTGATTCGCTCTCAGAATAAGGGAAATATTACAGCCCCATCTAAGGTCTCTATGGCCGAACTCTCTACACAACAGAAGCAAGTAGAAAATATCGTGGAATAATACTCGGATATCTTCTCCTCACCTACCGGGGTACCTCTGCACTGTCAGGTAAAGCACCCCATCGATATGACCCCTGGTGCACCGCTGCCCAATGGGATAGTATATCGTCGCTCTCTATTAGAGAATGAGGATATCAAGTGATAGATCCAATAAATGCTCCATAAGGGGCACATCTATTCCATATCATTACCTTGTGGGATCCTAGTCATGTTGGTACAAAAGAAAGATGGAACTTGGTGACTTTCCATTGATTACTGGGCTATGATAAAATCACAGTCAGAAACCGATACCCAATTCCCCAAATCGATGACCTCCTTGATCAACTCACGGGGGCCAAATACTTTAGTAAGATTGATCTGAAGTCTAGCTACCACCAGGTCCTGATAGAACAAACAGATGTATGGAAGACTGCCTTCAAGTAAAAGGAAGGCCTTTTTGAATGGTTGGTAATTCCCTTTGGTTTGAAAAATGATCCAACCACTTTCATGAGGATGATGGAAGATATCTTGCAACCATTCACCGATAATTTTGTAGTGGTGTATCTTGATGACATTCTCATTTACAACAAGACTTGGGTCGAACCCTTGCAACATATTCAACAGGTTCTACACACCCTGCGACAACAAATGTTATACGCCAACTTGGAAAAATGCTCCATCGGCATGGACAGGGTCCATTACCTGGGCTACATCGTTCATCAACATGGCATACATGTGGATCGATCCAAGATCCAAGTCATCTATGACTGGCTAGCCCCAACCACGCTCACTGAGCTTCAGAGCTTCTTGGACCTTGCCAATTTCTACCACAAGTTCATGTTGGGATTCTCCCATATTGCATGGGCCCTTGGACAAATAACCAAGGGTGGTGGTAAGGAGAAATATGCTTGGGGTCGGTCCCAACAACAAGTGTTTAGAGATTTGAAGTATCACTTGTGCTCATCCCCAGTACTTTCACTACCAAACCTGCAATAACCCTTTGAGATAGTGACACATGCTTCAGACTATGCTGTGGACATTGTTCTCACTTAGCATGGCCACCCCATGTCCTATCATAGTGAAACACTATCAGATGTTGTCCATAAGTACCCTACTTAAGACAAAGAAATGTAATCCATTATGAAAGCTTGCTGCCAGTGGAGACATTACATTCTTGTGAAGGAGATAGTCATACACACTGATCATAAGCCACTGCAGTTCATGCACACACAAGGAAAAATACAGAATGACCTCCATCAAAAGTGGTCCACATACTTGCAGAAATTCCACCTCAACATCAAGTATAAAACAGGAAGCACCAATCGCATCGTTGATTGCCTCAGCAGACTATCAGTCACAAAACTCACCATGGTGCTAGAATCTTATGACCATGAGACCTCTGGATGGCCCCAACTCTATGAGACAGACCCAAACTTCACCACCACCTACCAAATGTGGGGTGAAAACACAGTTGTCGATAATTTCCATCTCTAGGATGGGTTTTTGTGTCATATGGGCCATATTTGTGTTCCATCAAGCAAGCGAGCGAAGATGATATGGGAATCCCACTACATTTAGGTGGCAAGACACTTTGGTGTCGAAAAGACAATGTCAATGCTACAGAAACATTTCTACTGGCTGAAACATGACATGAGTTCAACAAGTATATCAGGTCTTACACTACCTACGCTATTTCCAAACCGACCACTAAGAAATAGGGCCTTTACACCCCTCTTCCTACTCCTAACAGGCCATGGGAATCCATCTCAATGGACTACATGTCGGGCCTCTTGTCCACCAAGTGAGGAAATGACTATGTTTTTGTGTTTGTTGATCACTTTTCTAAGATGGCGATTTTGGTTACCTGAGAGAAGAGCATCACAGCAGAGGCCACTGCCAATATCTTATTTGAACGAGTCTTGGTACATTTTGGAATCCCACAAACCATTGTCTCATATTAGGAAAGTCGATTTCTTAACACATCCTAGTCGAACCTCTGGTCACTGCTGGACACCAAGCTCACCAAATCCATGACCTTCCACCCCCAGACACATGGCCAAATCAAGCTCGTAAATCGAATGATTGTGCATATCCTTTTCATGTATAATTCCAAGCACCCTCTCACATGGGATGAGAGCCTTCCCTATGTCTAGCATAGCTACAACTGAGCCCTACATAGATCAAATGACCACAGCCCTTTTCAGGTGGGGTTTGGATTCCAACCATTGGGTCCCATAGATGTTGCACTTCCCCTTGTGGCCACCTCGACCGACTCATCTCCTACTGGTAGCAACCGCACTCTCAGCTGTTGATCACACCACCAGGACCTTCTCTTTCCCCCGGCCCCGAAGAGTCCAAGCTCTTCCACTCCTCTCGGGATTTCTACCCACAGTCTTCTCGGCGATCACCCCTTCACGTGTCGGGAGATCGGGACTCACGATATCGCGAGCCTCATAGTGTTGTCCCTGGGGAAAACAAGACCCGAACCCCGATGGTGAAAGGTCAACCTCGGGGAATTCCTACTCGCGGCGCGAACCTTTATCTATCCAACCCTCGAGTACCGAACTCCGATGTCCCACGAGCACTCCACCTGGACTCCACTCTGACTCCCGGGTCCCACGCTGTCACGTCACGTCGGGACTTCGCGACTCGCGGGTCCGTGACTTCAAGCCTCCTGCCACTGGAAACCCCGAATTCCGAAAATCCGATATTCTGGATTCGTGCCACCTGTCCACACTCGGATCGACGGTCCCGACTAAATCGGGGAATTGCACTTCGCGATTCTAACGCGCATGGGACTATTGCACTCGCTGACCCCGATTCACCGATGTGCGATGGAAATGGTTCCTCCGTGCACCTGCGGCTTAAACCTCTTGCGGCTCCTCCGCGATCAACAGTACACTAGAGTTCGGGACTCTCCTCGACCAACTCCAGTCGTCGATTCTCTTCCTCTATGAAGAGGTCTCTACTCCACCACCTTCGTCCCGTGCACCATCTATCGGGTCGATTTCTCGATGAACCAAAGAGCTATCCCTGCTGAGCTTCGTCCTCTGATTCCTTCAGAGAACCTTCAAGCACTCTGCTCACCCTTCAACCTTCAACCACTCTCCAAGTGTCGAAGTTCTCCTGGGCTCTGTGCACTCACGCTTGCAACAGCCTCGCCTCTCTCAGACTTACTTCTGATACCCAGTCCGACCTGCACTCACTCGCACGGTTCGAATACTCAGACCCAACTCTGAACGAGGTGAGAACAAAAGGTTTCACCGCTTAGCCTCCTCGACGCACTCTATGCGGAGGTATTCGACTGCCCTCGATGCAGGAATCTCCTGGCCTAAGCAGAGAAACAATTTGAGACTCATTCTCTCAGGTTTCGAACCTGATAAGAAATCACATATGCAGCATATAAAAGATACGCATAAAAGGAAGCAAGTAAACAGAAGCATAACATCAACAATACAAAAGTGTCCAACACATCCATGGCAATTGAATCACAGCTCTTCTATTAATTCAATGATTTACACAGAGGGTTCGACACAAACTTCCTCTTAGCTCTGCTCTCTGCTTGCTCCTATATGAATGAATGAAAAAAAAAAAATCTGATACAATGTACAAAGGAGGGTGTCTATTATTCCGTTTTCCCTCTCAAAAGTAGAAATGTCTAATCTATAGTTAATTCCTATCTAACAGCATTAATTCAAATAAATGCCTTCCTATCTACTAATACAATACAACTGCGCTCGGCTTTGAATTCCCTCATCCAAACGACGGCGCAATAATCTCCAAGCATTTCAAAATGTGCGTGTTGGCACTGTCCAGCTGTATGTTCTTTCTCCGCGCGCGCTGGCTCGCTTGATGACGTGTAGATGCTCCTGCATCACCTACTCCAACTAAAGATAACAAAGCCACCCAATTCATTGAGTGGATCCTTCACATCTGCCAGCAGGTTCAGGATATCCTACAGTTGTCCAATGACAAGTACAAGCAGTGCCATGATCAACATCGGATGCCACATAAGTTTTAGGTGGGCGACAAAGTTTGTTTGCACTTGCAGAAAGAACGCCTTACAAGACCCCATCAGAAGCTTCTCCCACTCCGTTATTGGTCGTACACCATCACCAAGGATGTAGGGGATAATGAGTTTGAGCTCAACATTCCTCCTTTCCTTGGCCTGCACCTAGTGTTCAACGTGGATCTCTTTCTCCCTTATTTCCCACCATTATTGGACACCTCAGAAGTAGAAGAACAACTGACAGCAACAGAACTCAACCTCGAATGCATACAATAGGCATCCAATGATCATATTTTGGACACACAAATCAAGGACACTCAATAGCAAAGGATCCAACTTTATCGAGTCGTAAAAGCAGGGCAGCTCCTGCACCAAGGCAAGTGGCTCAACCGGGGCCAAATTCAACAGAAATTTCCTCATCTAATGGGGGAAACCAATTCAATGGATACAATTTCTTCTTAAGGATGTAGGATTGATCCAGGTGGATATTGGTGTCCACCCACCTTTTCCAACTGGATCAAAACAATTTTCTGGCAATTTTGGTAATTTACTATTTTTAGTAGTTTTACACTTCCGGTGCCATTTTGAGGACCTAAAAAATGTTTTTTTGGGGGAAATGGGTTGTAATATGAAATATCCTTCTTTATTTCCCCCAAAATGAATCTCCTTTACAATATCTTTCCAATGGGCTATCACAGGCCTAAAACGGAGATCATATGCAAAAGTTACGACCTCGAGAAGTTGATGTACTAACTTACCTAAATGGGGTCCACATGACTTTGGCGCTTCATCTCCCATGGTTAGGTTTTTGGATGTCTAGGGTTTTTGGCATTCCTGTTTATTGTAAAAAGGCTTCATAGCCTCATTGTAATCATGTTCTTTCGAATGAGCGCAGTTGTCACATCTCTTCTCAGAGATAATCCACCACCATTCCAGCAAGCTTGTTTTCATTGCATTTTACAGTTTCAGCTTATTTCCTTATTGAATAGAAAATCATTTTTACTATATCTCTGATATTTTGTGTTAAGTACCTGTTAATAATCTATAGTCATTTTGTTTTGCTCATAAATCCAGATCATCAAATTTGGGTTTTAGTGCTTTTACGAGAATTTTTAATTTTTCAATTATCAGTTATCTCTTTGTTTACGAGCTTAATCAGAAAATCGAGTTGAAAAATAGTTTCTCACTATTTAGCTCTTAGTTAGTGGTCAGTTTTAAAGTCATGCAATAATTTTCTAAATTCAGTTGTTTTCGAAAATCCCACATAGTAGTTATAAGGGGTTGAACATCGATTCTAATAGTTAGGATGGAGAAGGAATAAAATATATGCGTTTTTCCATTCTCTTTTGTTTTCATGGTTTATTTGATCTTCTGACTAAATCTTAGGATTTGGCTACATCATCGTGTAGGGGTATTTCACCCCTCACATTCCCGGTGCAACCCGGACACTAGGTCTAGTCATGCAAAGAATATAACACATACCCAAAATTCTCCCACTTTTTTTTTCTTTGCATACGTGGGGTTACATGGTTACATAGTCAACAATGCAGGGAAACAGTGCCCATAGATCCTCTACACTAAGAGAACTTCTCAATGCTCACAAATTTTGTTGATGAATCTGCAAAATTCTTCAAAGTGTTCACCTCCATCAACAAAACCTTTTTCTCTTCAACCATGTCTCTCACAAAATGATATTGAACATCAATACTATTTGTCTTTGAATGATAAGTAGAGTTCTTTGTCAGGAATATTGCACTCTTACTATCACAATTTATCCGTATAGCTTGTTGTACCAAGCCAATACATGAACGCAATCTCTATAACCATATTTATTCCTTTCTTGCATGAGTGGATACCATGTATTCAACTTATGTATTTGAGAGTGCCACTACAAACTATCGTTTTCTCATCCAAATTATTTCTCCTCCAAATATATTAAACACATACCCACTTATATATCTTCTTCGATCCAAATCTCCAATCCAGTGTACATAAAAAAATCCATGTATGTCCAAAACGTTTTCCAATCTTGGTATTCCTTGGTAGCACAATCCATAACTAGTAGTTCCATGTGAATACCTGAAATACCTCTTTATTGATTTCCAATGCTCCTTCGTTGGTTTTGACATATACCTTCTCAAACCTCCCACTACATGTGAAATGTACATCCTAGTACATACCATTACATACATCAAAATTCCAACCATACTAGCATACATAACATTCCCTCTTCCTCTTCCTAAGTTTTGGAATAATAATTTCTAGATAACTTTACACCTATAGGAATAGGAACCTGAACCAATTTACATTCTTTCATATTAAATCCTTACAATATTGTCTCAACATATCTTCTCTGATTTAACCAGAGTTTCATGTTTTCCCGATCTCTTTTAATTTCCATGCGTAAAATGAAATTTTTAGCACCAATATCCTCCATGTCAAATTTAGAGGACAACTGATTTTTCATATCCTGGATAATCACCTTGCCGTTTCCTATCAACAACATATCATCCACATACAAGACCAAAAAAAGAAGATGATCACCAATTAATTTGAAATACACACATTGATCTTCTTTTCTTCTTGTGAAACTAAGTCCCAAGATATAGGTATAAAAATTTTGATACCACATCCTTGGTGATTACTTTAATCCATATAGAAACTATTTTATCTTGCATACCAACTCTTTCTTTCCCTTCACATCAAATCCTTATGTCTACTTCATGTATATTTCTTCTTCCAGATCCCCATGTAGGAATGTTGTTTTTACATTCATTCGTTCTACGTCAAAATCAAACAAAACAACAACAAATAACAAAAATATAATAGAAATTAGCTTGGAAACATGAGCAAAAAAATCACCAAATTCAATTCCTTCTACCTATGAATAACCTTTTTCTACTAACCAAGCTTTGTATTTCTCCACTTTACCTTATGCATTCAAATTCTTCTTAAACACCCATTTTCTTCCAATGGGATTTCTTTGAGTTGACAACTACACTAGATCACAAGCCTCATTCTTCTCTAAGGATACCATTCATTCAACCATGGCCTTTTTCCAAAGTTTTTCATCCTTTGAATACACTACCTCCCTAACATTTCTAGGATCATTGTCAATAATAGAAAAAGAAAAATTTGAACGAAAATCGGGTGGAGTATACCTTTTTGGTTGCCTTCTTTCCCAAATCAATCTCCTCGATACTGGAGTATAAGGATTTTCTTCTTCTAATTCACGTTCTTTTGTAGATTTTGCTTCATCATAATTTAAATCAAACTCTATTTTCCTTGGTTCTTCTTCCCTTGGTAGGACTTCCTATTTTAAAACATCTTTGATTTCTCAAAATACCACATCTCGGATATACACTACCTTCTACATTTCTAGGTTCCAAAGCTTATAACCTTTCATACCATATTTATACCTAATAAAGATACACTTTTCATCCTTTTTATCTACCTTACTCATTTTTTCCTTTGGAATGTGAACATGTGAATCCTATCCAAATACCCTAATATGTGTGAGAGATGGTTTCTTACCAGTCCATACCTCATGTGGAGTGTTTTCATCCTGTGTTCATGAGGGTAATCGATTGACCGAGTAACATGCGGTACCACTACCTATGCCTAGAATTCCCATCCTAACCTGACACCACTGAGAATGCACCTTGATTTTTCCATCAACATCATGTTCATCCTTTCTACAACTCCTTTTTGTTGAGGTGTCTATGAAATTGTCTTCTTCCTTGATATATCACACTTCTTACAGAATATTTGAATTCATTTCCATAGAAATCTCCACCATTATTCACCCTAAGAACCTTATTTTTTTTTCTCTGCTTGATTCTCCACAAGAGCCTTAAACTTTTTAAATTTGTCAAATACTTCATATTTCTTCCTGAGGAAATATATCCATGTATTCCTTGAGAATTCATATATAAATGACACATAGTACACAGATTTTTCAAGTGATGGAACTGACACATGTCCAAACACATCATTGTGAACCAACTGTAAAATTCCCTCTACCCTCATTGCACCAGAGGGGAATCTTACCTGATTCTTCTTCTCATATACTCAATGTTGACATAAATCAAAATCCAAATAATAGTTATACATAAATTCAACCATACTTTACTCTGTAATAGGTGAAGGCCCTTCTCTTTGATGTACCCTAGTCTTTGATGCCACAACATAATATTTTATCCAGAGATTGTAGGATTTTTTTCTTCTTCAGATCCAATCTCAGGAACAATGGAACTATTGCACCCATCACTAATAATGCTTCCCTATATATTATACATATTTTCAATCTGAACTCCCTTCAGTAACACCATTGCTCCTTGAACCATCCTGCAGGTTTCTTTCTCAAACATTGTTCTTACCCCTAGATCCTCCATTTTTCTTACAAAAATAAACATTTTGGCCAATCATGGGATGTGAAGAACATCGAGGAGTGTTGTAATCCTTCCACCCATGATATTCACTTGAATTTTCCTCATGCTATTTTTTTAGTTGTTGAGACATCACCTAGGAAAACATCACCTCTTCTATACCTTTGATATTCGCAAAGCCACTTCCTGTGAGGAGTCATATGAAAGGATTCACCTGAGTCAACCAACCATGCCTCCTGATATACATGTTTTCTTGAAGAAGAAAAATTCACATACCATCATTTTTCCACGAAGGTTTTTTCTTTTGTAGAAGGATCATCTTCAGATCCCTTCCCTCTCTCAACACTTTTGGTTCTATATTGCTTCTTATAGTGCCCTTATTTTCCACATCTCCAGCATACCTTTACAAAATTTCTGGGAGATTTATATCTTCCCTTAGTTTTAGATCTCCAACTTGAGGACTTAGATATATTTATTTCTTGGGAGTGTCCTCTTACAAATAATGCATCTGTACTATGTTCTTCCACCTCATATCCTTTTAAAACAAAGATGAGACCACATCACTGAAACTTAAAGTACTTGTATTAATACCTATGTCTATAACCAGACTATCCCATACATATGGTAAAGAGAATAATAAACTAATACACTTATATTCATAAGAAATATTAATATCAATAGATAATAACGGACTTACCATTGTATTGAAGGCATTCATATGCTATGTCACCAAGTCTCTATCTTTCATCCTCAGGTTATATAGTTTCTTCTGCATGAATAGTTTGTTTACCAGAGAATTAGACTGATACAAATTCCTCAACTTATTCCATAAATCCTTGGTTGTAGCTTCCCCTAACACATTCAATAATATTAAATTTGAGAGACACAACCAGGTTGTGCTCTTTTCCTTTTGATCCAAATTTTACCAATATTCTTCTAACATTCTTATAGGTGCATTACTTGGATCCACAACGATCCATTGATATTTTTCCACCAACATATCTTCCATCTTGAGCTTCCATAGCTCAAAACTTTTCCCATTAAATTTCCCAATCTCTATTTTCAAACTACTCTCCATTTATTTTCACCTGAATAATCGATACCATAGATCTCCCACTATAAAAAGGTTTATCACAAACCTGAGCCAAACCCTTATCCACTAAGGCATCCCCTTGAGGCCAATAACAGTTCTCATACCAAATGTATATTTAAACCTTGTACAACTAATGATTGCAAACATATTCTTAATAAAAATAGAAAAGATACAATGGCATGCACACACACATACACATTACAT
>ML791138.1:5558-20829 GCA_009831015.1 Picea engelmannii
CATACAAAAACGCATACAAATGTTAAATACCTCCAAATTCCCGCGACGACTCGAAACTTTTCCCGCGACCGCAACACAAACCGCAACCTCGCACGGCCCCGCAACCTCTCTGCAACCTCGCACGGCCCCGCAACCACACACGGCCCCGCAACCAAACACGGACAAAGCCTCAGCGCGCACAACCTCACAACCAAACAAGTTTCTAACCATCGTACATCGATGTGTGGCAATTATATAAAACATATTTCGGACGAACTATTTTTCGGCCGAAAGATTGTTCGGCCGAATAATGTTTCGGCCAAAACATCTTTCGGCCGAAAAAATATTGCCGGAAAAAAAATATCCAGCCGGCCAAATTTATACACGCAAATCGAGGGCCCGGTTATGGCTCCGTTCGATTTGACGTTTATTTTTTCGGCCGAACATATTTCGGCCGAAAATAATATCTTTCGGCCGAAACAATTATTTAGTTCGGCCGAAATTTTGTTTTTCGAAAATTTGGAGACCCGATTGTCACGAAAGTGTAACCCACCTTCGTGATTTCACCCAATAGGGAGATAATATAGATCTTTTTTTTCTGGTTTTCTTTGAAATTTCTCTTTTTTATGTTTGAGTTAAATCTCCTGAGCCACTGGGTGATCCAAACTAACTCTAAGTCCCAAGACCCACTGAGTTTTTTGGAAAAAAATATTGTTTTTCCAATTTTTCATCGCCTGTCGCGCCCTCTTTTGAGGTACAGTGTGACACTTGTGAATGTCAAACCCTCCTTTGAGGTACAATGCGACACTGTCACACTTGACTAGTATGTAGGATGCGACACTTACAGTGGTTGCATTGTGTTACACAGTAGTCCGCGACACTGATGGAAAATTAAAATTTTCTTGATTCTTCCCTTTTGAAATCTCAGATTTGGTTTTGACTTGGTTTTTAGGTTTGCTTATTATGTCTTGATATTAATCCTTGCAGTCTAAAGTCTGCCTTTTTTACCATTTTTGCAATCTTTGGGTTTCGTATAAAAATTTAATGATTGCTTACTTTGTTTTCAGCATTTTCATTTTCTTGTGAAAGGGATATAATCTATGTCATTGAGTGTCTATCCATTTGGATTTTGATTGTTGTGCTCAAAGTGTTTGTTTTTTAATTATTTAATAGAATAGAGATTCTTCTTCTTTTTGAAAAAATTGTTTTAAAAGGCATTGCTCGGATTACTTTTTCTTTTGAAGAGACTTGCTATTGTATTGTTCCATCTACCTTTATCTTTGAAATCAAAAGTTGTTAATTCTTGCATTGCATTTGCTAGGGGGAATTTCTAGTTGTTTAAAAAAAAAAAAAAAATTAAGTAGTGAACATCTTGGTTTCTATGAGTTTAATGAAAATCTGGGGCATCGTGCATCCGAGAATATAAAAAAAATTCTCCCTCTCATAATATAGCTTTCATCGAAGTAAAAAATTGCATTTTAATTTCTTTGCATTGTTTAGAGTTGGTCAAAACATCATCTTGTCCACGCCATTTCCTTTTTGAGTAAACAACAGCCCTTAAAACTAAGCACTAATAAAATTCATTTGATATTTTTTTATCTCGTAGCACACCAACATTATCTTAGATGTAGAGGTTTGGAATATGCGGTGAGGATATCTCTCCAAAGTTTTCAAATAAACATAGTATGTTGTGCTAGAGAAACAAATCCAATTTCCATATATCTATCCTGGGAAGCCCTTCTCACACAAGGGTAAATCATGAGGTCACATTGGGACCAGCAGAGTAACTAACCCCACTTTGTTGGTCTTGGTGGAGTGGTCTGCACATCAGGGATTATTTTAGGGGCTAAATTTCACTCATGGGCTAATTTTCCATGGTTTTCCAAAAAACGGATTCTCTATTCTAAAAATGATTCACTCAAATTCTATAGGATAAAATTATTTTACCTTAAAAATTGGCAAAATTTTATAGAAACTATATAAAATCCTTAGAATTTTTAATATTTTTACAAAAATATCGCCAAACATTTTATAGTTTGAATATGAAGGATTAGTGAGATTTGCCAAGGTTTCTACATTTTAAAATAAACTTCCATCCTTAAAATCATCCCTACTGCACATATTACAAACAGTGTCGTTAGACACTTGGGGATCACTTGGGAGGTATTACCTCGGTCTGAGGCACATCTCAAGGCAATTTCGGGTTTTGACCCTACCCTTACGTGTATACCCGACTATCGATTGTTTCCCCAGGGTTGGGTGTTGTAAGTGGTAACCTTAGACGCCATAATTTGTAGGGCTCCTACATAAGGTGGCGGCGAAGAGGAAAATCTTTTTTGTACCTGGAACAGACATTGGTCAAACTCACTCAAGCTCCTTGGAGAGTAACCCATGTTCTTCTATGAGGAAACTTGCACCAAGGTGTAATTCCATTAAGTAGGTTTCCAATGTAACTACTCCACCTTCTCTATCTCGACTCCTTCTCATATTGATCTCGTGATGTTGGATTTCATCACCAACTAGTGTGTCTTTGTGAGAAGATATTTTGTTTATTTGTTTGCTTCCTATATTTTTTAGCGTGTGTTGTTTGTTTTCCTTAATAGACCTTAGGTTGAGTCTATGATATGGCATCACTTCCCAGAACTACCAACCAAAGGACCCTTTTTCCTGGGGAAACTTTTTCTTTTTCTTCTTTTGGAATCGTTGGTCCTCCTTTTATTGCCACATTGAACCTTCATGGTTTCACTATTGGATTATCGATATGGTTATTTTCCACTGTAGTGATCCTGAATGCACATAGTGCCTCGAATGCAAGAACTCCACCCCAATAAAATCATCCTCTTGTTGACCCTTCCCCTTCTTCACCTGTCAAGTTTTCTTCCCTTTCTTCTTCTTCGCCTAGTCAAATCTTCGAAGCTAGTAACCAGGTGGATAAGAAGAAGAAAACAAGGAAGAATAAGAAGAATAAAAATAAGCAAGGGGCCAAGCTTCCAACTACTGAAGGTCATGTTGGAGACAATCAACTAGCTATTGTTAATCATGTTGGGAGTGTTGATGGTATTGACAAGCCTACCCAGCCACCTTGCAAGCCCAAATTCCCTTGCAGAATTTGTAAGGGTGACCACCTTCTTAAGGATTTCTCTGGTCTTCCCAAGGTCTTAGAAGTGTGGTCTGCAGGCCCTCTTCAACCTATGTCATCAACCTCTGGTCATGATGCTGGTAACCAACCATCAACTAGTGAAAGTAACGCTAGGGAAAATAAAAATAGATTCAAGTTTCCTTGTAGGTTATGCAAAGGGAGTCATCAAACTCACCTTTGTCCTTGTATGATGAAGACTCGAGATTGTTGGGAGACCTTTTTGTTTCCCAACAACAACTTCCAACCAGTTATCATAAGTTTTCCCCCAACCCGTCATTGGTTGATCAAGTGGTCGATTTGATCCCATCATCAGTCGATTCCACTCTTCCCTTGAAGAGTGAAGTCAAAATTGTCGATCTGGTTCTATCATCGGTTGATCCTACTCTTCCCTTGAAGAGTGAAGTTCAAGTGGTCGATATGGTTTCCTTGTCAGTCGATCCCACTCTTCCCTTAAAGAGTGAAATCCAAGTGGTCAACCCGAGTCTACCATTGATCAATCCCACTCTCCCCTTAGAGAGTGTCATTCACCAAGTGATCTATTTGATCCCATCATCAATCGATACCACTCTCCCATTAGAGATTGAAGTCAATACTGCTCATTTTTTTCTTGTTAATACAGATTCTTTCGTACAAGGGGGCATTTCTCCTCCTACTATGGAACCCCCTCCAAGTAATGAGACCATCCTTTTATATTGGCATGGGCTAACTGGACCTCATCTTCCTTCCTGCGTACCTTTCCAAATCATAGTTCAAGTTTGTGGTAGGCATGTTCCTCAAACTATTATAGATGAAGGTGCTTTCGTTAGTATTTTATCCTCAACTGCTTGGAAATATTTAGGTTGTCCTCAACTTGTGTCGGTCACCCAAAATTTGTTGGATTTTAACAAATGAATCATTGAACATTTAGGGATCCTTCCTCAATTGCTCGATATTTTAGGAGGGAAAACCATATATATCAATGTTATGGTAGTCCACGACCCCTTGGATTTTACTTGCTAGTTGGGTGAGATTATGTCTATGCCATGAAAGCCATTGTGTCCACTCTCTTTTGAGTGATATCTTTGTTAGAATTATAGAAGTTACAGTTGTCTTCTTTAACATTGATTAACAATTGCATGTAATAGGGTTATTGAAAGATAAACAATCACAAAACAAAAGACATATCCTGGGAAACCCTCCTGGGGGAGAAAACCCAACCACCAATTCTTTGGTATAGATTCCTTCAACCATTATAATTTCATGCTCTCCATAAATAGACCAAAACCAAGATACCAAATACCAAGAAACCAAGACCTCCTACGCTAGACCTTCCTTGATATGCTCCAAATACACAAGAGAAGGCGAGTTGTGTGTGTGTACAAATGAGAGGAACTCGACCTCTATTTATACACATAATTGACTCCCGAAAAGACGCAACCCTAAGAGGGGTTATTTTGACTTTTACAATAAGAATAACAATAAAATAATAATTTCTTTTGAGCCGATTTATACAATAATATTACAATAACCTTCTCAAGGTTTGACCAATACAAATACAAAAGAATATCTTTCATAGTTACATCAAAATATCAACACTCCCTCTTAACTAGGAAGGTATTCATTGTTGCCACACGAGCTTGTGACCATTGATTGTTGAACATATGAATCTATACATCATCGCATATCCATAGTACAACATGACTTCATAGCCAATGCATCCAAGGCCTATGGGTAGCTCTCAAATAGCTTTAATATGTCACCATGGCATCCACTACCTCACAATGCATCTATACCTCATCATATGCTCCCCTATGACTTCACAACCAATGCATCCAAGGCCTGTGGGCAGCTCTCAAATAGGTACAACATGTCCCTAGGACATCCACTACCCCACAATGCATTTGTACCTCATCACTCCTTCTGAAGAGGGACCATGCCAATCTTGTCCCTACAGTGCTCAAACTTCGTCCTCAACAGTGGCTTGGTCAACACGTCCCAACCTACTCCTCGGTAGTCACGTATTGGAGCCTTACTTCTCCCCTCTGTACCATATCCCTGATATAGTGATATTTGATCTTGATATTCTTCGACCTATCATGGAACACTAGATTCTCTGACAAATTCATGCAAATCTAGTTTTCACACTACTTCTCTACATGTTGCACATGCTACCACATATTCAGCCTCAGCTTTATTGAGTGCTACACATGACTGCTTCTTGTTGCTCCACGAAACCATACTGGAGCCTAGATTGAAGAAATATGCCAAAGTACTATTCTGATAAGGAATATTGTCGGCCCAATTTGAATCCAAATATCCATATAACCCAAACTCATGTTTTCTCACATACATGAGACTATAATCCAATGTACCCTTAAGGTGCCTCATCACATGTTTTGTTGCGACGAAATGAACCTTCCTAGGTTGCTCCATATACTAACTCAGGGTGTTCACAGCAAAACATATATATGGTCTCGTGTTCGTCAAGTACATCAACGAACCCACCATCTTCCTGTATAAAGTAACATCCATAGTCTTTGAAGTTGTATCCTGCAACAACTTCAGATTTGATACCATAGGTGTATCCATTGCCTTGTAATCCAACATATCGAACCTCTTCAAGATTTCCACTGCATACTTACCTTGATTCAGAAATATCTCATCCTCTCTCTGCCATACCTCAAGACCCAAAAAGTAATGCATCATCCTGAGATATTTCATCTCAAACTCAGCAGCCAGTTTTCGCTTACACTCTGAGATGATATTTTCCACACCTGTTAGAAACAGGTCATCCACATACAGCAGTATTATTACTGGACCATCATCCACAACCTTAAAGTAAAGGTTAGGATCTACACTGGTCTTTGTAAATCCTAAGCTCATCAAAAAATTGTCGTTCCTACCATACCATGCTCTGGGTGTCTGCATTAATCCATATAAATCCTTCTTCAATCTACACACATGTGTCTCCCTTTCATGTACCTTGAACCCTTGTGGTTGCTCCACATATGTTTCCTCTTTTATTTCACCATTCAAGAAGGTTGTCTTCACATCCATTTGATGCACCTTCCATTTCATTACTGCAGCCAAAGAAAGTATAGTCGTGATCTAGGTATATTTCACCACGGGTGGAACTATCTCCACATAGTCAATGCCCTCCTCTTGAGAGAATCCTCAAGCCACAAATATATCATTATACTTTTCAATACTGCCATAAGCTGCATGTTTCGTCTTGTAGATCCATTTTGAACTTACTATTGATTTATCCTTCAGTTTGGGGACCACATCCCAAACATTAGTCTTTACTATGGACCAATATTCCTCCCCCATGGCATCCTTCCATATCCTCTTTTTTGTAGCCTCTTCATAACTGGACGGTTCTACATCCATGATATCACACAAACATGAAACATAGATAGAATACGGTTTCAAATTATTACTTTCCATGAGATAATTTTCTGGGGCACCATATCTTTCTGCATATCTTATGAGCTCATATGCCCAAGCCGGTCTTCTCTTGCGAGAAGGCATCTTTGCTAGCCTGTGAGGTTTTTCCATGTCATTATCCTCATGATTGAATTCCTCTAGTTCAACTGCTTCTGCCTCTAGAACTCTAGTAACTTCATTCTCCTCCTCATGAACCTATTTTTGCACAATCTTTTTTTGATTTGTTGAAATATGCACTTTCATCGAAGGTGACATCTCAGCTAATATCAACTTTCCGGTGACTGGTAATATATATCATGTATGCCTTCAATGTGTCACTGTAACCAACAAATATTCCATTCTTTCCAGATGGATCCAATTGTGTCCTCTTTTCCTTGGGGACATGCACAAATACAAGGCATGCAAATATCCTTAGATGGTTTACTTCCAGCTTCTCTCCTGCAAACATCTCCTCTGGTTTCTTGTTTTCAAGTACTTTTTGGGGACTTATGTTATGCACGTACACTGTAGTATTTGTTGCTTCTTCCCACAGATGTATAGGTATATCTTGATCATGGATCATAGCCTTGACGGATTCCATGATCATTTGATTCTTCCTTTTTGCCACTCCATTCTGTTGAGGATTTTAGGGAGTAGAAAGATCCCTCTTAATCCCAACTTCGTTGCAATATTCTTTATATTCATCTGAAGTGAATTATCCTCCATTATCTCATCACAAGGTCTTTATATTCCGCTCTTTCAATTTTTCTACTAGTGCCTTAAATTATTTTAATTTTCCAAACATTTCATTATTTGCCTTCAACAAATAGATCCGAGTTTTATGTGAGTAATCATCAATAAAAGACACATAATATACATACCCGCTTAGTGAAGTTGTTGACATCGGTCCACACACATCTGAGTGCATGATGTCCAATACTCCTTTAGCTTTGCTATCACTGTTGGGAAAGGAGTGTTTCATGTTCTTGCCTTGTGCACAACCTTTGCACATGTCATTTGGTTTTTCCTGGATCTCTAGTAATCTCTTCACCATCTTGTTCACACTCGGTAGGGACTTGTAATGTAGATGAGAAAATATCCTATGCCATAATTCACTGGGATTCACAGTGTCATGAATTAATGTTGAATATGATCACCCTTTCAATTTGTAGAGTCCTCCCTCTTGAGCTCTAATCACCACAGCATCATCAAAATTCTTCCCGAGTCTATCTTGTAGGAAGCTTCTCCTACTCCTTTGATCAGATACTGATAGTCATCTCCTAATTTCACCTTGTGTGGTGAATCCTTATGAGTAAGGTTAGACAAGGAGTCTTTATAACATGTCATGTGCTTGGAAGCATCATTGTCCACCAACCAAATGTCACATCCATGAGTGACAGATCCTGTAAGGAATGAGATAAGAACATACTCCTCGTCACTTGATTCATCTGCCTTTACAACCATCTTGGGTAGCTCATCATCTTCAGTTGTATGAACATTATGCATTTTACCTCCTTTCTTTTCCCTTGGTCTCTAAATGAGGGAACAATTCCTAGCAATGTGTCCCATTTTTTGACAACATAAACATCTGATATTTTAGTTATTTCTTCAACCCTTCTAAAACTTATTAGGTGAGGAGGGTTCTTTCTTACTATTTTCTTTCCTGGTGTGGGTGGCTAGTTCTTGAATATCATCTGTCATCTTATCTTCTCTTGTTTTCTTCCTTGCTTCTTCTTGGTTGTTATCTTCCCATAGCCTATTGAACTTGGGTAGCTTCTTTATTGATCATATCCCTTGAATAAATGCATCCCATGACCTTGGGAGGCCATTCAAGATGGTCATCACCATTTCTTATCCATTCACTGTATCACCAATGGCTTCTATCTACTCCTTAATCTAGTTCACTCTTGAGAAGTAAGAGTGGATGGTTTCTCAATTCTGCATCCTCACGTTCTTTAACTGAGTTCTAAAGTTCATTCTTCATTTGATGTTGTTTCCTTCAAACAGTCAAGTTAAGGCATTGATCATTTATTTTAGAGTGGATAATGAATATATGTGATGAATAAGATGGTCCTTAATGGAGTCTGGAATAATCCTCCTTGCTTTAACCATATCCTTCTTGTTCTTTTCTTTAGCCTCATCTCCCTCTGGTTCTTAAACCTCTTCTTTAGTGAACTTCTCTAGATCATGTTCTTCTAGGAGGATAGATACTCTATACCTCCAGGATCTGAAGTTGTCATCTCCCTCCAGCTTCTCATCAATCTTGGTTCCAGTAGTCATTCTGCCCCTAAATCACAAATTATGGATTTTGAAGATCTAATCCGGGTAAAGGATGTGCTCCACTAGCGCATACTTGCTAGTGGTCTTGTCTTGTCTAGAAACCACTCTTATCAAGAAAATAGCACCTTTTGTCTTCTAGATCAGTGAATTGTCTTCTATTCAGGCTTGCTCTGATACCATGTTAGAATTTTAGAAGTTATAGTTATTTTCTTTAACATTCATTAACAATTGCATGTAATATGATTAGTGAAAGATAAACAATCATAGAACACAAGATATATCCTAGGAAACCCTCGTGGGGGAGAAAACCTAGAAACCAATTCTTCAGTATAGATTCCTTCAACCATTACAATGTCACGTGATAGATCTCCACAAATAGAGAAAGACCCAGATACCAAAGACCAAGAAACCAAGACCTCCTAAGCTAAACCTTCCTTGCTATGCTCCAAATACACAAGAGAAGGTGAGTTGTGTGTGTGTACAAATGAGAGGAACTCTGCCTCTATTTATACACATAATTTACTCCCGAAAAGACACAAAACTAAGAGGGGTTGTTTTGACTTTTATAATAAGGATAACTATAAATTAATAATTTATTTTGAGCTGATTTATACAATAAGATTACAATAAGCTTCTCGAGGTTTGACCAATACAAATACAAAAGAATATCTTCCGTAGTTACATCAAAATATCAATAATCTTTCCCTCATAATGGAAAGATTGTGACTATCAATCAACTTTCATTTTTTTTCCTGCTTTGATTGCCAGTCACCCACCTTCCCTAAATGGTCCTTATATGCAAGTGGTATCTCCCTCACCACAGGTTAATTATGTGGCGACATATCCCTCGCTTTCAACTGTCAAAGAAATCGAGCCTCTCATTGTATGCTCAAACTCTTTTGACTTATATATGGTAGTTGACATGGTGATCTCTTCAATAGGGTTATTAGTTCCTAATCCCTTTACCCTTGTTGTGACCCTCAACATGTATTCCTTCCAAAGCTTTTATCTTCCCCCCAATGAAGATCTCTTGTAAGCCATGATTGAGGTATGCCCCTTGACATGTATTTCTTCCAAAGCATTGTCCTCTTGGAAGCCATGATCAAGAAGAGGTGACGAGCATAGTTTCCTTCTCTTTTGAAATATCGTTAAAAATTGAAACAAAGGTCTGGGATCGAACCCAGCTATGATCATAGTTTTATTTCTAGTTCCAAGATCGTTAAAAAATGAAACCAATTATGGGCATACTTTTTTTCCTGTGTCAAGCTCATTAAAAACTCAAACAGATCCTTATGAGCATAGTTCTTTTCTTGTGTCAAGCTCGTTAAAAAATGAAATAGCCGCGTCTCCCATTGAGTCGATTCCTTTACGATATCTCGTAAACATTGAGTTGATTCTTTCATTAGAACTCGTACCTCAACCTTCATTTCATCCACCTTGGTTAGTTGATCCTCTTTCTTCCTCCTCTGGTGAACATTTTTCTATTAGTAACCAAGAATCTATTCTGGTATAGAAATTGGCAAAAGAAGAAGAGTCGGTGAATGAAATGAAGCTTGGGGGACATGTCTCCAGCCTCTGGTCCTCATTCTGGAGTTAAGCCACTAGCTTCTCGAGCTGGGGACAAAGTAACAACCAAGCATAGTTTTACTTTGTTTCAAGCTTGTATAAAAATGAAACCAATCTCGAGCTTACTATTTTTTCTTTCTCGTGCTCATAAAAACATGAGAATTTTTTTATCGAACAAATAAATCTATGCAAACATGGACTGATCTCCCTAGACTCAGAAACCAAGACTAGAACAAAACAAACAAAACCCAGAACTTTCTCTATGTTGATATAATCAAATTACCAATTAGTGAAGGATTCATACCTTGTAATCGACGGTTGTCCTTGCTAGTGGTATCTTCCAACTTCTTTGTCATGAGACTTATGTACGATAACCTACAAGAAACACAAGCCAACAAAGGTGAAAGAAACAAGTATAATTTTATACAACCTATGAAAATGATCAAGGAGAAACACAACAAAGATAATCAAATATAGACAACCTTTGTGGGAAAGAAAATATGTTATTGCATTAATGATAATGGAAGAGATTACAACCAAAGCCTTGATCTTTTGAAGTCCCTCCCAATGATTCCTTCCTTCAACACACACACTTTGCTTCCATGATTTCTAACACCATAGGTTTGGTATCTTGACCCAAATCAAGTTGAATCAAGCTTTAGTCTTCTTAATATTATTTCAGCCCTTTATCTCTTCTTGACCTTTCATTGATCTTAACCTTTCTCCATGAGAGATGTATCCATTTATAGATTAAAGAGGAAGGGATGAGAATATTAGGATGAGAGGGTTAGGATTCCACTAGATCAAGAATATGGGTGAGATCCAAACCAATCGGAGGACAACTCATCCTTGAAGCTTCTCTTTCTAAAAACTTTTTGAATTTATTCATTTTTCCCTTGTTTAAAAAGTGACACACCCTATGAACTAGCAACATGTGACACTATCGCACACTACAGTCGTGCAACTTATGACACTTGAGAGTGTCTCACCCTACAGTAGTGAAACATGTGACACTTTTATAAAAAAGTGATTTTTCAAGGGATTTCATCCTTCCAAGAAAGGTTAATCTTCCAAATTCTTCGGGGATTATGGAAATAATAATTCAAATGAAAAAGGATAGAGGTACAACATCAATTTGTCATGAATATGACCAAAATAATGTGTAACAGAATGCCCCCCAAAGTATGAAGTTAGAAAAGGAGTGATAGCTAAAATACTTTTCCATGTAGGTATCGAAGCAAGGAACACATCAGTCATAAACCTATTAACACCAAACAAGGAGTTATAGTACAATAATATATCATCACTGAGAAATTGTTCCCATACTCAGAATAAAAATGACTCAAAGAATGGTTGTTGACCAATACACTGCAGATCTATGATTGTATTGACTAATGATATGGCCACTAAAAATACAGCGTGGATCCATATCATCATGAATCATTTGATTCATAGCCATGGAATATACACAGTGGAGCTACAAAATGATAACAACAACATAGCCACAGACTAATACAATGTGGATCTATGTGACAACATATACTCAAAATGCTCCATCACAACCTAGATCGAACAGACAGGATCCAGGGTCTTCATCTCTAATGTGCCATAATACGAATCTAACCATGTGAATAAAGGTGTTGAGGTCAAACATGGTAGAAACCATTTGATTACCGATCAATGATGAAAAACGTTAACAGATGCGAAAGGAACCACCAATGATGATAATGGCTCTTAAGGTACTTAAATACATTCTATCGAATATGAATAAATGATCTGAAGTCGAACACCCATAGAATCATTCGATCGAAGGTCAATGATGAAAACTTGTCGTCGAGCGAGGAATCTTTCTATTGAGGCATGCAAGTTCCAAGGTACTGTAAAGTTTCTAAATCAACTTCCTAGATAGTGTGTTAATGTCGATAGGAAGTAATTACTCGTAGGAGGGCCTTGATGTATGCCCCATCAAAGACATGATACAGGTACAAATATTTGAAGTGGATCATAGCACAGAGTGATTTAGGACTGGCTCGGGGATGGTCGATGAGATAGAAGGCTTAAGGACTACAGAAATGGCCAACGCGATAGAAGGATTTCTAGGTTGAACTTCTCTTGAACATATTGATGACATGACAACTGTCTTGGAAGCACTGACTCAAAAAGGAGGATCACATACCAAAGTGTAATCTTGTAAAGGAGTATGATCAACAAGAGACGAGTGGATTTCCCAACCTTGACGCAAGTAGTGAAAGAATTTCATGTTCGAGAGTGACTTTCTACCATATAATTAATACAAGTTTAATACATATTCCCTTCCCAATTTTTCCCCCGCCATTTCTAGCGAGTAACTCTTTATTTTTAAACAAACTTGAGGAGGATAACATATGCTTGTACTATAAGCTCATCCTTCGTATGAGTCCTTCAGGGTATTTTTAACAAACCCTAAGAAGGAGTGGTTCGGTCCCATATGGGTCTTTCAATGAAAATTTTACGAGTCTAGAGAAAGTAAACTCGATGGTTTTTCATGTTTAGAGAGTTTTAAAAACACTTAAAGAAGACTCCATGATTGAATTTTTCGTAAATTTAGTCTCCCAAGCTCGAAAAAGTGTAAAATAATACCTAGGAGAACTCTTCTAGCCATGATCGACTAGAGTATTCATTTTTCTTAATTAATCATACTCAGCCCGAAAAAGGGTTAAACTAATATTGAATAGATGCCCCTTTAAATCCTTTAACAAGAGTTAATGGAAGCAAGTTCGCTCAGGAATCTTTTCATGTTTAGAGAGTCTGAAAAGAGCTTAAAGGAGACTCCAAAGAGTTCCTTTTTTGTATAACTTTTACGAGTCTGAAAAAGAGATAAAATTTGACTCGGTAACCTATTCTCATGTATTTACAAGCATGAGAAAGAACAAATACTAATCTTGGTAACCTATTCTCATGTATTTACGAGCATGAGAAAGAACAAAGACTAAGCTTGGGATTGGTTTCATTTTTATACAAGCTTGAAACAGAGTAAACATATGCTTGGTTGTTACTTTTCCCCCAGTTTGAGAAGCTAGTGGCTTAATTCCAGAATGATGACCAAAGGCTGGAGATATTCCCCCCAAGCTTCGTTTCATTCACCGACACTTCTCCTATTGCCAATTTCTATACCAGAATAGACACCTGGTTACTAATAGAAAAAATTTCACCAGAGAGGGAGGAGGAAAGAGGATCAACTGACCCAGGTGGATGAAATGAAGGTTGAGGTACGAGTTCTAATGAAAGATTCGACTCAATGTTTATGAGATCTAGCGAAAGACTTGACTCGATGGGAGAGGCGGTTGTTTAATTTTTTAACGAGCTTGACACAAGAAAAGAACTATGCTCATAAGGATCTGTTTCTTTTTTTAATGAGCTTGACACATGAAAAGAACTATGCCCATAGTTGGTTTCATTTTTTAACGAGCTTGGAACCAGAAATAAAACTATGCTCGTTGTTGTGTCCGATCCTCGGATCTTTGTTTCATTTTTTAACGAGCTTGTCAAAGAGAAGGAAACTATGCTCGTCGCCTCTTCTTGATCATGGATTCAAAGAGGACAATGCTCCAGAAGGAATACATGTCAAGGGACATACCTCAATCATGGCTTCCAAGATATCTCCGTTGGACAGAAGAACAATGCTTTGGAAGGAATACATATCGAGGGTCACAATAGGGGTAAAGAGATTAGGCTCTAATAGCCTTATTGAAGAGATCACCATGTCAACTATCGGATCTAAGTCAAAATAGGTCGAGCATAAAGTGAGAGGATTGGTTTCTTCGGCATTTGAAAGCGTGGGATATGTCACCACATAATTAACCTGTGGTGGGGGTGATAAAACTTGCATATAAGGACCATTTAGGGAAGGTGTGTGACTAGCAGTCAAAGCAGGACCAACAAACAAAAGTTGATCGATAGTCACAATATTTCCATTATGAGGGAAATATATCACTCGAAAGAGAGTGGACACAATGGCTTTCATGGAGTAGACATAATCTCTCCCAAGGAGCAAAGTAAAATCCAAGGGGTCATGGACTACCAGAACATCAATATAGACGGGTTTCCCTCCTAAATTAATGAGAAATTGAGGAAGAATCCCTAAAGGTTAAGTGATTCATTTGTTAAAAGCCAACATATTCTAGGTGACCGACACAAGCTGAGGACAACCTAAAGCTTGCCAAGCAATTGAAGATAGAATACTAATGGAAGCACCTTTGTCTATAATATTTTGAGGAACATTCCTACCACAAACATGAACAATGATTTGGAAAGGTACGTAGGAAGGAAGATGAGGTCCAGTTAGCCCATGTCAATCAAAAAGGATGGTCTCATTACTTCGAGGGGGTTCCCTAATGGAGTTGTCAATTTTGTTATCGGAAAAATTGGTCTATGTGGACACAGACTGATGTCCCTAGACTTAGAAACCAAGACTAGAACAAAATAGACAGAACATGGAACTTTATCTAGGTTGATACAATCAAATTACCAATTAACGAAGGATTCATACCTTGTAATCGATGGTTGTCATCGATAGTTGTATCTTCCAGTTGCTTTGTCATGAGACTTATGTACGATAAACTACAAGAAACAGAAGTCAACAAAGGTGAAAGAAACAAGTATAGTTTGATACAACCTATGCAAATGATCACAGAGAAATGCAACAAAGATAATCAAATATAGACCACCTTTGTGGGAAAGAAAATATGTTACTACATTAATGATAATGGAAGAGATTTCAACCAAAGCCTTGATGTTGTGAAGTCCCTCCCAATGATTCCTTGCTTCAACATACACACTTTGCTTCCATGATTTCTAGCACCATAGGTTTGCTATATTGACCCAAATCAAGTTGAATCAAGTTTTAGTCTTCTTAAAATTCTT
>ML791138.1:30331-46137 GCA_009831015.1 Picea engelmannii
AGGATTGAAGGATTTACAATGGTGACACAATAGGAGAAGGAAGGAGGCATTAGAGCCTATTCCCCCTTAATGACAACTTCATGAACTCCTAACATAGATCGAAGTTTGGAAAACTTTGTTTCTATAAGAGACTTTGTGAAAATGTCTGCAACTTGATCTTCTGTAGGGAAAAAGAGCACTTCAATAACTTGATCATGAATGAGCTTTCTGATGAAGTGCATGTGTAGCTTAATGTGTTTGCTACGCTGATGTTGAATTGGGTCTTTGGCGAGCTTGATGGCACTTTGATTGTCACACCAAAGGTTGGTCGGATGTTGTTGCTAGAATCCAAACTCTAAAAGGATCTGTCGAAGCCACAAGGCTTCTTGACTTGCATTTACCGCTTCTCAGTACTTTGCTTCTGCTGAAGAAAGTGCAATAGCCTGCTATTTCTTACAGGCCCAAGTGATAGGTCTTGAACCAAGGCTGAAAACATAACCTGCAGTAGACTTCCGATCATCAAGGTCGTCGACCCAATTTGAATCAATGAAACCAACCAATAAAGGAGTCCCCCCTGAACTGTAATGTATCTCGAACTAAATTGTACCACGGACATAGCGAATTATCCTTTTAGCTACTTTCCAATAGCTTTCATGGGGTGTTTGCATATACCAGGCAACAAGACCAACAACAAAGGAAAGATCAGGACGGGTATGAGTCAAGTATAAGAGGCTATCAACTAATTGACGGTACAAGGTGGCATCAACTTCGGGAGAAGTACAGGTGGCAGTAAGCTTGACTCCAGACTAGAAGGGAGAAGGGGTTGGTTTACAATCGTCCATGTGAAAGCAACGAAGAAGGTCACAAGATTACTTAGACTGGGAAAGAAAAATTCCTACATTGGTTTGCAAAACTTGGAGGCCAAGGAAATAGTGCAAAAACCCTAAGTATGTCATTTCAAATTTCTTCTTAAGGTTGGTTTTCACATGGTTTAAAAGTTTTTAGTCACTACTAGTAAGGATAAGGTCATCAACATAAAGGACAAGGATTATGAGATGGCTTCCTACTTTCTTGGTATAGACATTAGGATCAGAATGGCATCTAGAGAATCCAGTGGAAATAAGAAAGTTGTCCATTTTGGCATACCAAGATCGGGGAGCTTGCTTGAGACCATAAAGATATTTCTTAAGGCAACAAACAAGGCTAGAGTCATTCTGGACATAGCCAAGAGGTTGTTCCATATAGATTTCTTCTTCCAAATATCTGTGCAAGAAGGTGGATTTAACCTCCATCTGATGGACCTCCCATTTATGTGAGGCAGCAAGGGAAAAAACAAGTCGGATGGAATTCATTTTGGCTACAAGGGCAAAGGTTTCATTATAGTCATTTCCTTCAACTTGGGAAAATCCTTTGGAAACTAACCGAGCCTTGTGTCTTTCAACACTTCCATCTAATGCAAACTTAGTTCTATAGACCCATTTACATTTGACAAGTTTTCTTCCTTTTGGAAGAGGTACAAGATCCCAAGTATCGTTTACCATTAAAGAACGATACTCTTCATCCATTGTTGTATCCTAATCTGAATGACCTGAAGCTTCTACAAATGTCTCTGGATCACGAGTTTCTGAAACTTGAACCAAAAGAGAAGAGGCTCGTTGGAACTGTGAACATGTCTAACGCTAATCTAAAGGATCGTCAACAATATCACCAGTTGCTTCTCATGTTGAACGGACCCATCTAGGAAGCGGTGGAGCTGGTGCTGGTTCAAGTTCAAAGGACTCATTTGGAGGAAGGTGAGAAGGCGGAGGGGGATTTTCATCCTCGCTGTCATCATCTAAAGAAGAAACCAGAACAGAAGAAGGCACAAACGTCGAAGAAGGCACAACCGTCAAATTAGGCTCGCATGCCAAAGAAGGCACAAACGTCGAATTATGTTCGCGGGCCAAGAGATTTTCATCAAATTTAATATCTCTTCTAATAATAATTTCATTAAAATGTGTTTGAAGAAGTCTATAACCTTTAACATCTTCAGAATAACCAACAAATATACACTTCTCACTTTTAGGCTGCAATGCTTTCCTTTTCTCATCGGGAATGTGAGCCCATGCTATACTGCCAAATACACAGAAGTGACTTACATCTAGTTTAATTTTAGTCCAAGCTTCTTTTGGTGTTATATTTTTAATATCCTTTGTGGGAGTGTGATTTACTATGTAATTTGCAGAGTTGATGGTTTCTGCCCAATACTTTAGACCGAATCCCTTAGATTGGATCATACAATTAGCCATTTCTTTTAATGTGTGGTTCTTTCTCTTAGCAACACCATTTTTTTGTGGTGTATATGGAACAATGTGTTGCATTTGGATTCCTTGCGTAGTGCAATAACTTGTAAAATTATTGTTCACATATTCGCCTCCATTATATGTTCTTAACCTTTGAATTTGATGTCCAGATTTCTTTTCTACAAGGGCCTTGTAGGCCAAAAACTTTGCTCTTAAGTTTTAAGAAGTAAACCCAAGTATGTCTGGAAAATTCATCAATGAAAGTTAAGAAATACTTGCACACAAAAAAAGAAGGAGAAGAAAGTGGACCACACAAATCATTATGAACAAGTTGCAAAGGACCCGAGGCGTGCCAAGAGGCAGGTTTGTCAAAATTGCCCCAATGATGTTTGTCGAGAACACAACCAGCACAAACACCATCTCTGCTTGAAACACGAGGAAGACTAGTCACCATCTGTTGATTACATAGTTGCTGCAATGAGAAATAGCTTAGATGACCAAACCGCTCATGCCAAAGTTTGCTCAAGTCATCGCTATGAGCAACAAAAACTAATGAAAAAGATGATGACCCAAAGTTGTCAAACTTGTACAACCTGGTAATATCATCAACAATTCCAGTTGCAAGAACATGCCTAGGATCTTTTAGATCCTTGATTACAACTTGGTGAGGTGAAAACTCTACGGTTTTACCTTCACCTGAATGAGTGATTTGATATACTGATAGAAGGTTACAAGAAAGACTTGGAACACATAATACATCATTGAAATGACCATTTTCTACTTAAATTGTTCCATATCCTTCAACACTAAGAGATCTATCATCACCAACAAATATTTTCTTGGTGTTACATTCATTTAGAGTAGAAAATATTTCTCTATCCTTAGCCATATGATAAGATGTTCCATAATCAATAAGCCACTCATCAGAAGTAGAAGTAGAAGTTGTATTGAAGGAGAAACCAGAAGCTAAAAGTGCATGTCCATGAGAAGAAGAAGAAGAAGTAGAATCAATACTGATGTTGTTCTTCTTCATCACTGCTTCTAAAGTTGCCATCTTCTTGAAACATTTGGAATCATCATGACCATCTTTACAACAAAAGTTGCAATGTCTGCCAGTCTTCTTATTTTTATATTTTGCTCCTTTGTCTCCATTAGGAGTAGAAGTTGTCTGAGTGGGTTTGGGACCCTTATATTTCTTGATGTTGTGGCAAGGATGTTGCTTCTTGGGATTCTTGGGTTTATATTTCTGATGGACAACTAAGGCTTTGTTGGAGGTACCTACAGTGTTGATCACTCCAAGTTGCACTAGCTTATCTTGCTCTTTAATCAAAGCATCACAAAAGTTCTCAAGACTGGGTTTTTGACACGCTGCCCCTATAGCCTCTTGCATGGCACAAAAGGTAGATGCAAACACATAATATGCATTACCTAGCGTAGAAAGAATAAAATAGATGCAACGATCTTCGTCTATCTTTATCTTACATTCTTCACATAAAGTTCTGAGTGTTTTAAACTTAGATAGATAGTCTTCAATGCAAGAAAAATCACTTGGACTTAAAGTTAGTACTTGATTTTCTAACTGTTGTGCTCGAATAATATTGTGTTTACCAAACACAGATTCAACATTTTCCCAAGCTTCTTTGGGTTTATCAATTGATTGAGGGTGGAACCTTAAATCAAGAGAGATGGACATTCTGATTAATCCACGTATTTTGCCATTCCTATTATCCCATTTGGCTTACTTATCAGCATCAGTGGGTGATGTTTCCTTTCCCAAGGTAATCCGATACAAACCTTTACTTCTTAATAAATCATCCATATGGGATTTTCATTGGAAGTAGTTGGTGTTGGTAAGTAAGAGATTACTTGTAGAATCCATATTAAATATGCAGATACTGTGGATTTAAAAACTGACACTGATGATCTTAATGGAAAGATGTCGAAAAGTCATGTTTTTTTTTTTAAAACGACACTTAAAACGGACTTCGGATGTGAGAGTTATGTCATTTTTAAAAAAGGCATAAACGATAACCAAAGGACCACGTGGTGGTGTAAGTTGTTTTATGAAGTGACCCACTTTTATAAAGAGAAGTGGGGATCACTTTTACAATGAATCTACTTCATGCAAAATAAATAACTCTAAAATAAAATATTAAAGCTATTTATAGTGATTCACTTTTCTACTTGAAGTGAAATACACTTTACAATTTTAGCATGAACTTTTTCAAAAAAAGTAACAAAAGAGAGAAGTGAACTCAATACCTCTTACTTAATAAGGCAACTTTTAACCAAATAGTCTAGCAAAACATATTGTAATATTAAGAAGTAGGATTGGGGGTGGTGGTGTTGTTGTTGAAGAAGGCCTTGAAGAGCGTGCTAAAAAAAACTATTTTCACACAAGAAAAAAATTTCGCTTCTCGATGACAACAAGGGTTAGATCTCAGTTAGCTTACCTGGAAGATGCACATTTTCCTATATGTTTCTGATTTTTCGAGATCGCACAGGGCGTGGGGAAAAGAGAATACGCAGATCTAAAAGAGTAGCAACCCAGAAATAAATAATACAAAACCAAAATACTACTCTGCAAAAATTTTAAAAATGTGTATTCAAGCTATATACCTCTGGATCTAACTATAATGGTTCTATCTTGGGCAAACATAAACCTTTTCGAGTGAAACGAAAAGTGTTCTTAAATTAAAAGAGTGCTCTGGACATAATGGAACAGTCCTCTCAGCCCAGAAATGTATGAAAATGACAGAAAATAGAGATGAGGCAACTCGGCTTCACGATCTCGATCTACAGCAGGAGCAGATCTTCAACAGGATCTAATACCATGTTTGACAACACAGATATTCCAACAGAGGACGAACACCTTCAGTAACCACTCACATAACCAGATCAAATATCAACACACCGATGTTTTCACGTGTTAAAACCCCTACGGGGAAACATCCACGGCCCTAGCCAACACAGCCACTTGGATCAATTTATTAATGCAAAAGAAAAAAATTACAGAGAGATTTTACAAGAGAGTTTATCACAATAGATCATCGGCAAATGACCCTCCATGCTCTTTAAATAGAGATCATGGACCAATCGGGTGTTAAGCCACAGATCAATGGTCGTTAAGATCGAGGAGAGTATGAACCGTCAGATCACTCTATGTTGGGAACATATCGTGACCGTCAGATTTCCTACCTACAAATGCATACTAATGCATACTAAAGAAACACACTTTTACCTAACGACACATTAGACCAAGTAGATCTTAACTAACTCCTAAGTGTCTAAATATTCTAACATCCCTCCTCTGTTATTCTCACAAAATACCACTCTCCGATGTTTTTCTCAACTATGGAACAAGATACAATGCAAAAGAATGGAACCCCCTTCTCTTCCTAGTGGATCGGTATTTAACATAGCCTGATAGCCATCTAGGGGAAGGTTTTTTACTTCCTCAACCCTCAATTGTGATAGGGTTATGGACCTTCTATAATCTTCTTGAAACTACATATGTGGCTATCCCCATATACGTGAGTAACAGAGACTAATGTGGCATCATCTCATACCATGGTGGTCAACACAGTAGGTCAACTTGCGGGAGGCATAACTTTTTCGTACGAGATTTGATTGACGTGATTTTTGCATTGTTGGAAAGGTATAGATGTGTAGAATAACATCACGGGGTCCTAGCTATCTAGGAAATTTTTAACCCCAACAAATGTCGTTTGATGCCTCAAAATGGACTTGGAAGGTTCCAGACCCCAATTTTCCAAATTGGGACCTGCCACTAAAATGGCCCTACAACCTTGTTCCTCCAATTTTTTCCACTCTGAAAGGATCAATATAGATGACAAACAATACGATGATCTAATTTGGATCAGACATCCACATGTGTGAGGTATCCAAGGTCCAAAAGAGAGGACAACTCCTCTAATAAATTTCAAAATTCCAAGTGTGAGGTCTCCAAGTTGAAAGAAAGTCTTAATATCATGCAAGTAACCTCCATAAGTCATGGAATGACCCTCTCGAAGTAAAACTATGCCCACACGTGCTAAAACAGATCAAATACAAGTCCTCCAAAGGGGTCGGCCCTCCAATCAAGTCAAGAGGCGACCCATGCATGTAGAAATAGCCACAAAGTGTCTCACATAATGTGACTAATGTCTTGGGATCTGTGAACTACCTTGAGATCTATGAAATTGCCTCGAGAAAGGTAAAATTGCATGAGAAACTATAGAATCATCTACAATAATCTATGGCCAAAGTGTGACAAATACATAAGAGGGGATCCATGCTTAGGCATAAGATAAGTGTTCTTCCATAGATATGACAACCTTTAAAACATGAATAATACTTTTCCATAGAATGAAGAGAGACAACCTAGGGTGTCTTTATGCCATGTTTCCTAGTAGATCCATCTCAAGACTCTCACGTACCTACCCAGGCCATAACTGATCGATATGGGGCCAATTTAATGGTCTTCAAGGGATAGTCAATTGAGCTACAAGTGCAAAGTGTATTTTGAAATGGGGACTAAGAGGGCGGGCCATGAACAACCATAAAGGATTTAGAGGTACCACCTAGGTGAAACACCTTTACATAAATCATGTAAGCATGGTCCAATTTAATACATGAGAGCAAAAATAGTCACATACTTGGCTAATGCATGATACAATAATACAAAGCATCATGGTGGCACAACTTGAGCTCAAATATCATCAATATAGGCACAAAATTTGCTCATGTAATGAGTCACATATGAAAAAAATAATGAGGTGCACTAAAGCGAATTTGAGGTGTAACGAGACATTTTTTTTCAATTGATTTAATGATTCATTTCTTTTGGATTTCCATCTTACGTTATTTCTCCCCTACTCAGCGAATGAGTAGTTTTCTATAAATTGATTTACTCGGCATCAGTACCTATATATGAAAACCTAGTAGCCTTCGAGCCGAAACTCCTTATAAACCGCAAGAAGGAAAAATAAGTCAACAAAACTCTGGAGAGATGCAAATGCTTGAACAAGTGGAATTTTTTTATGGAGTATGTGAGTCGGTCCATGTAGCTAAAAATCTTGCATTAACATTACAACTATCTTTCATAACAAATGTCATACTTTTTTTTCTTATAATTATTGTGATATTGTTTTTGTTAAAATAACATTGTTTTTTTTATTGTTTTTGTATTATAACATATTTAAAAAATATTATTTTGAAGAAATAGAATGGGGATATATTTATTTAAATATTACTTACAACACACAGTTATAATGCAATGTATTTAAATATGTCAACACCTGTAATGTAATGCAATGCAGTTAACTACATGCATTGGCATTGTTCTCATATATCCTGATCATTCATTCAGTTTGATATGAAGAAGGAATAAATGTGTAAAGGCGGTGTTATCTATCTGCGCCTGAAACCTCTTGTTCCTACTCCTATATATCTATTATATTTATTATTTATGGCAACAATCTTGATATCCTTACAACTACCAATTTATTTCCTACTTCCCTTGATTCTTTTGGTAAAGTTTTTCTATGGACTTGTAATAACAGAATTGTTTGTTTCATTGGTTTGATATTGTTATTTCTAATTCTTCTTAAAGGATGTAGTAGTTGTAGTAGTTGTGAAGCTCAAATTTTGTTTCAGTGACATCTTAAATTGAAAATAATTTCGATTTGCATTTAATCAACGACATTGTTGATTAACAATAATATAGGCACGTTGTGAACATCCATTTTTCTTTTTAAAAGGATTACCAGTAAATGTTGAAAATTAAATGCAATATTATGTGTAATCATTTTTGCAAATGGTAGATTGGATATAATACGTTGTATTTTGTACATTGTGCATGGTAGAATATGACAAATGGTAGATTAGATGTAATACGTGAAATGTGTTCAGTGTGGTTAAAAGGGTTAGGAAACCTTTTTTTATGAATTTTTCTAACTTTTTAATATATTTTGCATGCTCCCTTGGATCGGGTGCAGTCCACCCCCAAGGCTACCGCCCACCTGTCTTCCTTGTACCAAATTGATGTGACCCCCTATTATAGTACCACGCCTTATGTTTATGATCATCATGATTCTCACCTATATGACGGTGTCCTCCCTTCGTCCTATATGTATTCCCTCATGCTTTGATCATCCCTTTGTGCTCTTTGGGATTTGGATGACTTCATTGCCAATAATGGAAACTCCTTGGCATACTGGAACATTCTAAAATGGCTCCTGTCCCTCCCTTGCCTTGGTTTTTTACCGGCCCCCCTTGGCCTCTCTTCTACTCTCTCTCCCTACCAATATCAGACTCTTTGTGCCCTCACTCGTGCTTTGTTCTTCTTTGCTCCACTCTCAACCTCGAAATCCATCTATACACCACCCTTCTCCTCTGATCTCCTCCCTTGTATCCTTTCATGGTCCATTGGGGCTCTAGTAGGCGTTGGCATGGTAGACGATCATGACTATCAGTCTCAAGGGTCTCTTTGAAAGTCGAGGTTGTTGTTGAAGATTACCAGGCCCACAATCCACTTGAGATATAGGTTGAAATCGACTTAGCCAAAGAAAATGTCAGGGTTCTTTGGTGCTTCATCTCTGATAAGGAAGTCAATGAAAATATATGTCCATGGATACCAAACTCAAGTTCATCGAGGGTTCAAGAATCCAAATATTACATGACCATTGATTTATAGTGGCATATGAAGATGTTTATGGGAAAAGTTCTGCTCGAGAGGAACAAGGCACATCGATAAATTCTCCTCCAACTCTATGACATGCAGTTGCAGATTAAACTTCTGGATCACGAGTTCAATCTATTGGCTGAGAAATTCATTGAACTGAACTTCTCCGACCTCAACTACCCACAGCCTCATCTTCTAGTGGTTAACAATCACCTTCCTCTGGTTTAGTTTCATTCATGTTAGATATGGTTTATTTCTCGCTTTTCATTTTTAGAGATCTGGGAATTGTAGCCCCACCTCAATCTAGTAATCAAAGTCCTAGGCAATTATCTTCCATACTTTCATAAGCTAGTTTTGAACTTAAATATTTTGTGGTTTGCAGTTTTAAGTTTCATTGGTCCTTCAAACATCAACAACTTGATAAAATACTCTTATGTTGTTGGTATAGTTTCCCCAATGACAAATCACCAAAAACAATGTATAGCTTCTCTTTCCGTTAACCAAAAATAATAGAAATGTGTGTGTATAAAAATGAATTAGGTTAGTTCTAATATTTTTATTAAAAAGGATGGAATAAATTATTGGGTGATATATGTAAAAGAGGTAGGTATATGTGGTTTCACGTCATCACACGTATAAAACATCAAAACACATTAAAAATAATTATCCAATAAATTATTGAGTGTTGTGTTAAGAGATGGTTGGATGTAGTTTGAAATAATTAAAAATGAAGATTATCAAAGTACATAGGAAAGAAAAATTGTATATTTAGAAATAATCTATTAAATAAATCATTAAAATTCTTATAACAAGAAAATACAAGTTTCTCAACATTCTTATACATATTTAAGAATTATTTACTAAATAAATCATCAAATAGTTATAAAAAGAAAACACAAGTTCATCAACATTTTTAAAATCAAATATCGAAAGAGGAAGGTTAAGAGAGAAAAATGGATCCATTTAAAAATAATATGCATTTAACCACATAGAATGTAATAATGTGTCATGTCAACTTATATGTTAAATATTATATAAAATTGTACATTAAATATAGTACTTGGGAGTAACCAATTTTTTTTTAAAAAGGAATACATGTCAACTTATATGTTAAATATTATATAAAATTGTACATTAAATATAGTATGGGGAGTAACTAAATTTTTTTTAAAAGAATACAACCTATAATTTAATTTATTAATCTAGCATTAATAATAAACTATTTCTTATGAGTACTCCCATTTTTTTTAAAAAAAGGAATACATGTCAACTTATATGTTAAATATTATATAAAATTGTACATTAAATATAGTACTTGGGAGTAACCAAATTTTTTTAAAAAGAATACAACCTATAATTTAATTTATTAATCTAGCATTAATAATAAACTATTTCTTATGAGTATTCTATATGTTTTTATGGCCTATGTCAATAATAAACTATTTCAGTATTTTATATATGTTTTTATGACATAATTATTATGTCAATAATAAATTATTTCAGTATTTTATATATGTTTTTATGACAGAATTATTTTCTCAATATTATATTTTATTTATATTGTTGAGTGTAGAAATTTCCTCCAAATTTATAGGAAACTTGAATTTGGGAGAGACAATAATATATATTAAAAATATATAAAAAAAATATTTTAGATTACAATGTATCGAGATAATGATACATTTTAACAATTACAATGTCAAAATTACTAATTTAATTTGTACTAATAATTATATGAATATATTTAAAACAATATTGAAACTTTAATATCCATAAAGATTTTATTAGAAAATGAGAAACAAAATTGAAAATACATATATAAAATTTTAACATATTTTTAAAACTAAACTTTACATATATAAACTTCAAATAGCTTTGTAAATTTGAAGCATTATTCTTGTTTTGATTGGAAAAAGCTAAATAATATTACTTTTGTAATATGGAAATACAATAAAAAACAATGATATGGTTGGTTGATAGCAACAACAAACTGGAGCATAGAGTATTGATTAGACTTTCATGTTTAGTGTGGGCTTGAAGGAAAAAATGCATGCATTAAAAGATTTTCATATCCACAACTATAAAGTGAGTAGTTTTGAATTTTTTAACTTAAATAAGGTTTAAAATAATATTATAAAAGTGTTTTTTTGTTCTTTAACAAAAGCATGTCTTTAATCATTAAGTGCAATAAAAACTTCACTACACAATATTAGGAGGAAACACATGTTATTAACCATTATCTATTTAAGTAAATGAAAATATACCAAGTTTCTATGTAAGAAATAAAAATACATATATTTATTTAAATATATAATTAATTTAAAAGGTTAAGTTGGGGTGGAAAGCGCATAGGATACTTGGTTGCAATAGATAAAGTATCAGATGTATTCAATATATTATTATAATTATCATATTCTTAAGCATGTGAATAAGAATGTCCAAGTAAGTTGAGGAAAGTTTTCATATTAGTGTTGTTAATTGGAATCATAAAGATATTGCAATTAAAATGATCTTATTTGAAGTTGGTTCACTATTTTGATGATGAACTCTTACTATAACTTTCAAATCGGTGAAAAAATTGTAAGTTTTGAAAAGAGAGATAGAATGTAAATCTTGGTAGACTCAAAAAATTCATATATATTCAAAGGTAAATTATATAATTAAATGTATGATCAATAAGCTATGATTTTATTTTAAAGATGATAATGAAGATGTTTAGTATTTTATTTTATTTTAAATTCAGTGAATAAATTTCACTACACAATTGAAATTAAAAAAAAAAAAACTAACTAACTAACTAAATTAAAGCATTTAACCCTAAATTATAATATGACAAATAAACAAATTGTAATACATGCATTATAAGTGCATAAAAATATACTAAACATATATCAACATAAAAACAATCATTATAAAATTGTTTATTCAATATTATGTTATTACTAAAATTTAAATTATTTAATATTACAATATATGGAAAACAAAGAAAATGCAACACATAACATAAAAATAAGCTAAACATATGCTCCATAAAAGTAATCATTAAATGGTTTCTCATTACTAAAATGCAAATTGTTTCAAATTACAATGTATGGAAAGATCATTACAACTGTACATATAGAATGTATCTAGTAGAGATTTTTGAAATTAATTGTTTTTTAATCGATTACATCTATATAATAGATATAATAGATTTTTTTAGAAAATACTAAATCCATTTATGTATATATGCACTATTTACTATTTTTTTAAATATAAATATTTAAACTTTTTTGTTTTGTTTTTTGGTAGAAATTTATACCACAATCTTTGTGTGAAAATATAAAAGTAAAGTTTTCAAATGTGTTAATGTTTGTTTGTCATGTAATATTGGGCATGCACAAATACATGGTCTATATATTCTTATTTATTTTTGGACGACAATATTAGTGCTTGTGAACGAGTTATGTGGGGGATGCAATTGTCAATTTCTTGGGGTTGTGAGGGGGATGCAATTGGCAATATATTTACCAATTCATTTTGATTAGTCAAAAATATTGAAAACTGATGGATTGATGTTTGATTGATTATGAATCTCAAAAACTGATAGATTGATCAGTTAAAGGACTCTCAGTTAAAGAGTACAATAGCTCGCTAAGGAGTGGAATAACGAGTTAACCATTGGTTATTTTCTATTTATTTTTACCTAAATGTAACGTTTTCTCAAATTTATCATTAGATCTTTTGAAATTGTAAATTTCATTGTATTTATGAATTAAAAAAAAAAATTGAACATTTTCAAATTGCATTAATGGAATTTCAAAAGCCTCCCCTTTACCTATCCAAGGAGCAGAGTTAAAGTTTATAATACCAAATAGACACTACAATTATAGTTACCTAAAGTTTATAATATAGATAACATATATAATTGTTTGGGTACATGATGAGTGGTCCTCTTTCGGCCATCAGAAATTGATACATGCATCATGTTGAGAATGACTTTACGCGCTACAAGGCTGGCTAATTAGATTTCATATGGGGAGATTTGATTTCCCGATGTTGAGAGAAAGCCACCTTAATGGGTAGAATGAGTGAAAAAAATAAAAATTTATGGTCATGCATGCCTATTAAACAACAAATTAGGAAGTGGATTGTCCATTCCAACTCGTAATTCATATTAATAATCAAAGTTAATGGTAAGAGTTTGAATGTATGAATGGATGACAAGTTGGCTTCAATTACATTTGGAAATCTTATTACCTATGGAATAATTGTGCATAATTCAAAATTTAGCTATGATTTTGAATGATTAAATCAAAGGTAACATATCTCTAAATGGTATGAAAATTTGTGTGACATGTGACCATGTATGTTAAATATTGGTTAAAACATGAAAACACATTATTGAGATATAGAATCGAAATTATAGTTTTTAAAATTTTAAAATATATAGTTATCACATAATAACATCATGTCAATCATATTCCTTTAAAAATCAACAATCTTATAATTTGTGTTATGTAAAGCCTACTCCGATGTTATAATAATATCAAATGTATTCAACTTTTAACATTTGCGAGGATATGTACAATCGCATATTGATTTAACAAGATTTTTCACATCTTAGAAAATGAAAAAGAACCATTCAACATGCATATTTATTACATTCAATTAAAAATGAATTTGAATTAGTTGATATTGGATTCCATACACATGACAAAAAAATTGAATATAAATAGACAATAACCTTCAATAGGGTAATAAAGAATGGATCCAATGTTTTACACTACAAATGTAAAATATCCTAGTGTCATTACCTCCAATACCATAAAGGAGCGATGAAACTTGAAAAGTATTATGATGTATAAAAGTAATTATGTTCAAAGATCCAACTTCAATAGTTTTGTAATGAGTGTACTTCAATAGTTTTGTAATGAGTGTAAACTTTGCATAATTGACAAAGAAAGAACATTATTATATCAATTATTTACAAATGTAAAATATCCTAGTGTCATTACCTCCTCCAATACCATAAAGAGCGATGAAACTCGCAAAGACAAATGTAAAATATCCTAGTATCATTACCTCCAATACCATAAAGAGCGATGAAACTTGCAAAGTATTATGATGTATAAAAGTAATTATGTTCAAAGATCCAACTTCAATAGTTTTGTAATGAGTGTAAACTTTGCATAATTGAAAAAGAAAGAACATTATTATATCAATTATTTACTTATTCATGAAAAAAAACTATAAGATAAGAAGAAAAACATATGAGGATGGTGCATGTATGGCCTCAGTAGAAGTGAATTTATGGTAAACTCCATCAACATCATTATATTAATTATTTATTTCATTATTATACAAGTGCATGTGATATTACATGTGGAAGGGGAATATGATGGAACATGGAGTGGTGTTGTAATTATGTACCATTTATGTGAGCTTGTCTACGCTCTACTCATTCATAAATAGTGTAGAGACTAGGATTATTTTTTAGCTAAAATGATTCATGTACTATTCACATAAATTCATATAATGATGGAATAGCTTATATTTGTTGTTAAGGGCTATTCGATTTTTATTATACTGTGTAGGATCTTGATAATTCAACTATAATATGTTTGTTGGAGATAATGTTGGGTTATTGAAACCTAGTTTTGTTTCATCCATTTGAACCCTTCGGGGTGAGTCAATTACCGATAAGTGGAGCATAAGAATCGTATTTGGGGAAATAGTAGTGTCGGCACTCATTGTTGTTGCTTTTGTTGTGAGTTAAGTGGAGGCATAGGTCTATATAGTGATAATTGAGGGATATCATGTGGTTCTATACAGAGGCTCCAAACCAGGCTTTCAGGCCCCTACTGTATCAGAACATAAATTTGACAGACAACCCATTTGCTTTGAAAAGGCCATTGTGAATCACATGGGACTACACATTATCCAAACATAAGTCATGTTCAAAATCATTCAATAGATTCATTGCAAAATTCAACGTATGTGTAATGCATTAAATCCAATGGAAATCGATGAATGAAAACAATTCGCATTCATGATGGCCATGAGAAGTCATGGAAGAGCTTTTAGAAATTAATCTACATGGGAAGATGTTGTGAAATCAGTGTGAATCCATGTAAGATTGCAAGTGGCTAGTTATGTATCTAGCCAATCTCACATTTTGTCAACCGGGAAGCAATTAACAAGAATTCAAGCACTCTTTTTCAGGCATTTTTCACTCGTCGTTATATCGGTAGGGATCCAGACGATATGCACCACCCTGGAGTAGAATTGTCTAGAGATGGTCATATGACTTGCAAGAATCAAAGGACTGAACTAAATAACATGCAGGTGGAAATGGGTCTCTCTGTCATCTCTGCAATAGGGAAGGCAATCAGATTGGGAGCACCCTCTTATCAACCATCAATCTATCTAAGGAGGATGGATAATAGGAGCACGAGGTAGGTAGTTTCTTCGGAAATCGAGAAATGAGGAATATAGGCTTTCTCGAATGAAGCAGATTTTGTGCTATGTGATCTTTTGAATTATATCTCTCGATCCATGTTATATCAGTACATTTCATGACTGGACCGAAAAGAGCAATTCTTTGGGAATGTCGATCCCAACTAAAGGAAAATGAAAATGAAATTCTTTATCACTAGAGATTGGTCCCGAAAGAAAGGCAGTTGGTGATTAATAGAGGTATGAGACCGTTGGTGATTGACAGGGGTATCTAGTTGCTCAGGTCGACGACACGGGAGATTGAATCTCGACAAACAACAAAGGAGGCAACAGACGGGTGGATATGTGATGTGGCAAGTGGTGGCAGGGGGTATTGGTTGACAAGTTTTGCTCAATTAACGTGTTTCGAGCAAAAGTTGTCC
>ML791138.1:62324-123242 GCA_009831015.1 Picea engelmannii
GGAGTTCATCCATTTGTACACCTTATCAATCATGATAAGACAATAATGAGAGCATGGGTCCTCCAACCATTCTTCTAGGATAACTCAATCCGCAAAGCATCTTCCCGTGAGGGCTTTCACCATAAGAGGACCACTTTGAAGTTCATCCATTTGTTTACCTTTGCATCGATTGGTTTCCACTTGGACATATAACATTCTCATCAAGGGAATCATATCAATCAATTACTTGACATCAACCAATGACATCAATCAAAGCAAACCATTTACATCAATGACATATGATCCAACAATCTCCCAAGGAATCAAACCACTGGCATCAATGACAAACCATTGGCATCAATGACAACATGATCCAATAGTTTGTTGACTTGGTTAATATTCGACTTTATGAATTCATGTTGTTTTTGTCGATTTATTTGAGGATAATCGTGCTCGCTTGATTTATGATTTCCATGCTCACTCTATTTGTATTTTGCTCAATCGCTTGATTTATATAGTTCATGTTCGCTTGATTGAGGTATTTCTCTTTCGTTGGATTGACTAGCGTGTTTTTTTAAAAGATGGCACAAATATTGTCTAGGTGTTGAGCTTGCTCTGGATTTATGCTTTTCTTCCCTAAATGACCTTTGTGAAGACCAGGGACCATGTTCTCTCCTCATGTTAGTTACATCTTGCTTGAATGGATACTTTTTGGTGGTTTGAGTCGGTCATATAACTTGTAGTCATCAATCGGTTTTGTACCTAATTCTAATAACCAACTTATTTATTGTTTTCTTAATCTTTATTTTTCTTTTCTTTATATTTTCTTTATTCTCGACTTTGACCTAGACCGCTCTAAAGGGTTTTCGACCTAGTCAGATCTTGTTGGCGCCCTCGCAGAGGTTTTCACCAACGGGTCTTTGAGGCTATTATGTGTTATATTTCTTTAGACGAGCCCCATTTACTAATTTTTGAAAGGGGTACCCTTGCAAAGTCCTTAAGTGAACTACTCTTGATGGTTGGATGTCCTCAACCACATAAGGACCCAACCAAGTAGTTTCTAGTTTTTGTGGCTTGCCCTTTATCTAACTATCATATAATAGTACCAAATCTTCTCCATTGATATCTCTATTTTTTATGTGTTAGTTGTGCTAAGATTTATATTGGTTCTTTGGGGCCTCTTGATGTTGTTGTGCAAGAATTATATCTTCATATGATTGGTTCAGTTGGTAGAAGTGTTTTCTTGTATTAATAATATGGTCGAATTCAAGGACGAATGATATCCTTCCTTCATTTGCATATAAGCTTAATGGAATTACAACGCCTTGACCGTAAACAAGCTTAAATGGAATTTGGCCAGTCGATCTTTTGTATGTTGTCCTATAATCCCACATTATTGATCTTGTCACCCCAATCATCCTTGTCGAGTACACATATTTTTGTTATGCCTTTATGTAATGTTTTGTTAAATGACTCGACAACTCCATTGGCCCATGGATGAAAGGCAATCATCTTCATGTGGTCGATCATAAAATTTTGAAGTATTACTTCGATTGTGCCATTGACAAAATGAATTCCTTGATCGTTGATTGATATTAAGGGACAATCGAATCTGGTTACTATATTTTCATATATGAATTTGGTTGTTGTTTCTTTTGTATAGTTTTCGATTGGTTCTTCCTCTACTCATTTAGTTAGATATTCAATTGTTGTGATTATGTACTTCACCCTAGTTATTTTGGCTCTTTTCGGAAAGGGGCTGATGAAATTGATAGCCCATATCTCAAATGGTAAACTAGGATCTACCAAATGTAATGGCATTTTGTTTTTCGACAAAGGTCAACCCATCCTTTGGCATTTATTGCACTTGTTCACATGTTCTCGACAATCCTTGTGTAAATTCGGCCACCAAAGGCCTGCTTGAAGGATCTTTCTAGTTGTCGTGTCAACTTGAAAATGACCTTCTACAGAGCCCACATGCTCTTCATTGATTATGTCTTCTCATTCATGTTCTAGTGCACATCTTCTCAAAATATCATTAGTTCCTAGATTAGAGAGATACCCATCCATGAGAGTGAATGGTGTTTCTTTTAATGCTAGGATCTTCCTTTTGTTAGCTAGGAGATCATTAGGAGACTTCCCTATTATAAAAAAATTGTGATTTCTTCGAGTTCCTTGGGTGCAACTTCGACCTGAAATAAATGTGTGTCAGGTAAGTCGTCTTTTATCCCTGTCGGATCTTATTCAGTGTAATGACCCTTTACTTATTAATATGAGTAATTTCATAAATAATCCTAAAAATTAGCTAAATTATAATTAATTATTATATAACCATAATTAATTATATGTTATTAATTAATTATTTTGATTATAATTAGCTGAAGTATGATTAACTCCTTGATTAAGGGTTAATGAATGATTAATTATTAAATGAGACATTAAATGATTTAGTATTAAATTAATGGTTAGTGATTAATGGATTATTAATTAAAGTAAGTGATTAATTATGTATTAAGTGGGGGGRAAATAAAATAAGGTTAAATGGGGTTACGTATCCCATAAGGGATAACGTAACCCATAYGTAAAAGGAACATTAAATAAAAGATAAGACCATTAAATTGAAATAAATGTATGGATAAGGTGTTTGGTGGGGAGTGAAGGTGCAAGGGCGGTGAAGGAGGCATAAGGGAGGGAGAAGGACCATGGAAGRGATTATTCATTTTTGGAGGGATTATTTCATGCATTCGAGGGGGAGAGGAGATTTTGGGAGCATTGGGACAGAGTTAGTTAAYGGTGGGATTTACAGTGCACYGGGGCTGAGGGGTTTTGGGCTCGGAGGGCTAGGACGTCCATCGATGTCCTAGGGCCAGGCGTACTGGTCGGTAGGGTGGCTGGTTTTGGGGTGTCTTCAGGAGMAAGCTGCGGAAGAGMAGATTCAAGCTAAGGAGGCAGCATCAGATTAAGGTTAGTTATGAATCTTAGAATGAAATTGTTAATAAATTTTATTTATGGTAATATCAGATTTATTATGCAAAAATTGAGTGAATATCAAAATTTCTGCTCTGTTTTAATTCATGGTAGTTTAATTTAATCCCGGTCACTACATTCAGTTTCCAATCGAGATAGATGATGGGGTCGACGTTCTTTTTTCTTGGTCGGACTACTACTTCAAAGTCGAACTCTTGGAACAATAGTAGCCATCGACAATGTTTTCCCTGATGGACCCATTTGTTTACTAAATACCTTAAGGGAATGCTGGTCTGTGAAGAAGATGAATGAGTTTGCAAGTAAATAATGTTGAAATTTTTGAAGAGCTAAGATGATGGTTGGAGCATCCCACTCTATCGTCGAATAATTTATTTCAGATTTATTCAACTTTCAACTGGTGTATGCATTGCAGTGGTCGACCATGTCATCGTATGGTTGGGAAAGTACTGAATCAATTGTGACATTGGATGCATTGTCATGGACATGAAACTTTTTTGACTAGTTTGGAAATATTAAAATTGGTGCTTCTACCTGTTTTCTTTTTAACAGATCAAAAGATTCATTGTATTCTTGGCTCCATTGGAACTCGACTTCTTTTTTTAGCAGCTCGTCGATTAGGAAGGTTGTATCAGAGTAATGTTGAATAATTTTTTTGTAGTATCCAATATGCCCAAGGAAGTTTTTTATTTGTTTTTGATTGATTGGTGGCTTTAGGTCGAGAATAAATTTGATAAATTTGATTTTGGCCATGTCGACCTTGATTCCATATTTGCATACAATGTGACCCAACAAGATACCTATTGGTGTGGAAAAGATGCATTTTTTTATATTTAGAGACAAGTGTCTGCATCTTTCCAACATCATTCAAAGCCATTGTATGTGATATTTTAATAGGTTGTAAATGGTCTAGTCATCAAAGTACACAACCATTGTTTTGTAGATGTATTCTTGAAATGCTTTGACCACTATACAAGAAAATATTATTGGAGTGTTCTTAAGCCCAAACAACATTACTATGTATGTGAATCACCCAAACTCAAAGACAAATTTTGTTTTCCCTTGATATTATTCTACAATAGGTACTTGGTTGTAGGCCGAGAAGCTGTCTATGAATGAATAACATCCATTCTCAACAACTTCATTAATGATTTCATCGGCGAATGGTGTCAGGAATGGATCAGTTATTGTTAGGTTGTTTAACCTTCGGAAGTTGACACATATTCTAAGTTTCTTTGGGTCATGATTTTTAGGTTGCACGACCATCAGACTTGTCGATAGGGTATATGATGTCGATGACTAACATTACACCTATCTCTTTTTGGACTATGGGATTGTACTTATGTGCTACCTTATATGGTTGTTTTTTGATGGGCTTGGACCCTGGGATGAGGTCAATTTTAATCTCCCCCATCTCTTGCATCAATCCTTTCAAGTCTTTGTAATCATGTTCGAAAACATCCTGATATTCTCACAATAGGTCGACTATTTCTGTAGTTTGTTTGTTCAACCAATAGTTGCCTATTTTCGCCATTTTTCGTTCGACCATATATTGAGATGTTGTATTCCTTAGATTTAATTTACACATCCATCCACTCAAGTGATTTAGATTAATTTGATCTTCATTCTCCTTCTATAACCTCATTATAACTTAGGGGATATTCAATTTTTTTTTATCTTCATTGTCTTCCTTGGACATTGGATAAATTGTCTTTACATAATTATTTACTCCAGGATGACTTCTATTCCATTGAAAACTTTGACTTGGAAAACTTATGTTTTCCATGTCTATTCAATGAGCCATTATATTGTCTTTATTTTGTGGTGACACAAAATTGCAAGTTGAAGTCGATCATATGTCGACTTTGGCTTTGCCTCTCTTTTGTATTTCATTAGGATTTGGTTTTTTGAGAAGAAAAATTATTTCTTTTGCAGCCTCTTGCAAATGTGCCTCCTTTGGGATGAATTCAAAATATTTGATGAAATTTTCTTTAATTTCGTTCCAGTTAAATGTGTGGTCACATGCTTCTTCGATTTTATACCACTTATGTGGTATGTCATCCAGTGTATTTGGGAACATGTGTGGCCATACCCTTTCATCCTGGTAGCCTAATATTCTCTACTCATTATCACATTGGTGGATGTGATCCAGGTGGATATCGGTGCCCACCCACCTATTCCAACTAGCTCAAAACAGTTTTCTAGCAACTTACTATTTTTAGCAGTTTTTCGATTCCTAAACTTCTGGGGCCATTTTGAGGGCCTAAATGAAGGTTTTTCAGGATTGAGCTCCTAAAAAAAATCCAAAGGCTCTAATTGATCCCTCAAAATGAATCTCCTCGAAGATACCTTTCCAACGAGCTATCATGCGCCCCAAACAGAGATCGTATGCCAAAGTTACGCCCTCGAGAAGTTGATACACCAAACTATCCAAAACGGGGTCCACAAAACTGTTGGCTTTTTTCATCTTTCGGGGTTAGGGTTTTGAATTCTCTTTATGATAAAACGGCCTTTGGAGCCTCATTGTAAAATCATCTTCTTGCGAATGAAAGTAGCGGACATGTCTCTTCTTAGAGATAAGCTGCCACCATTCTAGCAAGTCTTTCACTTTGTATTTTTACAGTCTTTGTACATTTTCACTCATTAATAGAATATTGTGTATTACTGTATCTCTGTGTTTATGGTTGCATCTCTTATAAATTTATGTTATATTATTGGATATCTGAGATATATCTACACATTTCTTTATTATATCTCCACTCTCATTTCGTGCTGAAAATAATCTAGATTGGGATGTGAGCGATTGGGTCAAACCCAGGTCTGAAAGTCGAGATGTTTACTTGCACCGACAACTTCTTTCTTCCAAATTGTTCTACAAAGTATAAGGTAGCGGTGTTCCATATTTTCCATAGTGGTGCATGGGTTTCCCACCATTGTGTTTCCTGGCTAGTGAAGGATTCTACTAAACTTTGCACCCTCCCCTGATCTCCGAATGATTTATATACTTCATCGACATGGGTCGTTAGGGAATATATTTCATTAAACCACAAGGGAGATCTCATTTATGTGTTATTTAGAATGAGTGTTGGTGTTTGTTTTAGTCTTTTCTCTAGCACGATAAGGACTGCTTGAACTGAAAAGCATGTTCTCGATTGTTTTATTGGAATCGCCTCTATCGACCAACGCTCCTTATCTTGAGCTTCATAATTCTCCATTTTCCAATTGTAAAGTTTTGTATCATATTTTTTCCCTATTGACAATGGTGATCCGACTAAGATTTCACCTTAAATATTTGGCTCGATGTTATCTTTATGTTCATTCATTACTTGGTATAAACAACGAGCTTCCTGAGCTTCATCCCATGTTTCGACCCAAGGTTTTCCTTCTTTTGGGTCAAAGGTATGATAATTTTTCTGTCGCTACCTTTCAGTTAAATCCCGTCCCTTTTAAGTGAAATTGTCTCCTTCATATTTTGACCCCATGGTCTTCTGACTAATGCGGGGTATGCGGGGATGCCTTCGACTAGGTTAATAAATTCAAATTCGACTCTAGTTGGGATTCCCATTATGAAAGTTATGACACTTTTGAGTGTGCCAATTGGTTCAATAATTCTTTGTTCTGCTAAATTTAAGAAATTCATTGTTGGATGTAGCAGGGGTTTTCCAAATCAAACCCATGTTTCTCTAGGGAGGATATTTACTTATGAACCAAAGTCGAATACGACTTGTTTGATCATATGGTCATCAATTTATAGGTTGAATTGCAGGTCAAAGTCATTTGTATGCCTTTCCTGAGACAATTGTCGAAGATTTTTAATTGGTCTCTGATCCTCTGTGTATTCTCTTAAGATGCTTAGTAAGTTTACGAGGCGATTGACCGACTGATTTTCTTTTAATAATTGGAGAAAATCTTCTAAATCGATGTATGGAATGTTTGATTATCCTCCCTTGTTTCCGTTCGATTTGTCTTGGTAGATATTCTTGAAGAAATTCATTGCTTCCCACATTATTTTTTCCTCATGTTCAGGGTCGAGATATGTGTTTCGGTATCCCCTATGTCGAGCTGGTGGATCTAGGTAGATGTATTCACCCACTCTTGATCGTGTTACTGCATGGAGATTTTTAGAATTTATAATGTCTTGCTTGGGTATTGTATGAAAGAGGTTCACGTTCCACTTATTAATCACTTTCTCTAATAGAATTGAACAATCTTATAGTGAGTGGTCATCCACTCCACAGATATTGCAGAACTTGAGATCAATTTTATCCTTTATTGGGAAGTCATGACTTATGTGGTCTTCCTTCTAGCAATTAAAGTTATAATAACAACCTTGACCATGTCCTTTGTCTGCTTGTCATTTTCCTTCTCTATATCCACCTCTTCCTTGATAGCCCCCACTACCTCAACCTTTGTATCAATTTCCATTCCCTTAGTCGACATTTTGGTCGGTCTTTTGTGTGTAATAGACCGCAAGGATGTTCATTTTATTTTTTTATGTTTAACAAACATTCATGTGTATAATGTTTGTTTTCCTCGCAAATATGGCACCATTTTGATCGGGCATTCCTTAAGTTACATGGACAGTCTCTTGTTTCTTGGTTTGTTACACCTCAACATATGTCACAAAATGTTTTGATTTGAATACATCTGACTGTTGGATCCAATGTGTCATTGAATTTATAGTAGTATTTTGTATGTCCTTCATTGGAGCAAATAGTGCACTAGAGTTCGTTTCGTGAAATCAACATGTTTTTTTATGGACCATTGTAGTTCTGTGAATTTTTCTTCTAATCTTTTCTCAATTACTAATGAATTTGATGTTCCTTAATCATCCATCTCTATGTGTTGAGCTTTTTTCAATGCTTCCTTGTACGATTGGATGTCGTACATTCATATTGGTGCTCAATTTTTTTGTAACTCGAAATTTTTTGTAACAGTCTTGCCAAATACCATTGTACAAGTAATCTTCCTTCTATTACACAAGGAATTTGACTTAGTGGATCTTTGAATCTTTTATCATATTCATGGACGGTTTTGCCTGGACTTTGTTTGATCTCTTTTAGTGTTTGCCCGACCAAGTGGCTTACGTCTTGTGTTTTAAAGAACGTGAGGAAATTCTATTTTATTTCTGCCTTTGATTGCTGCTAATTGTCTATGAAGTTCATGAACCAGGTGAGGGTCCTAGCCCAAAGTGAAACACCAAATTGTGCCATTTGTTTATATTCATTGGTAATATCAACTACATGCCAAAATCTCGCAAACAAAGCAATGTGGATTTTTTAGGATTTTTCAAAACTGGAACTATTGTAACATTTTGATTTGAAGTCGACTCGGAAGCCGATATGGTCTTGCTTCAGGGAGTCGAAATCTAAGTGTTTGACTCGTCTAATATGATTTGTCGTTGTTCTTCAGTTGGATTGTATTCTAGTGCTAATTGTGTTTTTTCTGTGCTTGGGATTATATCATTTGTTTGTCAACCTTTATCTATATATTATATGAATCGTCCTCTAGAAGGTTGTGACAATTCATTTTCACTATCTGTTGATTTAGAATCTTCAAGAAGTAAATTCGTCAAGGGGGCGGAGTCTGTAATATCTCTTATGTGGAGGAATATATCCTCTAGTCGATTTTGAATATTCTCTTGTGCTTTGATTATAAGTGTATCTCCTATTTGATCGTCATTATCAGTTTGGCACCATACCTTTAAGGATTGACTATCCACATGAAGTATATAACGAAGGAAGTTTGTAATGCGCGGGCTAGGGCTTCTTATGGGAGAATGTTGAATTGTGGGTCCTAACTCATCAATATCCATACTATCCACTTTGTCGATTGCTTGTTGGTCATCACCGACTGCCATACTCACTTGCAAGATTTTATTCCCCCCATAAGCCATTGGGATGCTCGCAAGGGATGATCCGATGAACTATTGTGCGTTGATAGGTTTCCTATGTGAACTTATGGGATCCCTTTCATTTCATAACTCTTCTTGCCTCTTTTTCCTTTTATACCGCTCCAATTTTTGGATATCAGTTGAGGGTTTATAGGTCTACATTTGTCACACAAACTTCTCTCTTAATATGTCACTTATTTCAGTTATCTTCCTCCCGACTTCATAAATTTTCGACTTTGGTGCAATTGACTTGACTTATATCTTCTCACGAATTGTCTAACCCCCCATCGTCAACTTGACTTATGCGAGGTTGAAAGTGTTGCTCATTTTAGCTATTTTCATTTCTTCAAAAAATAATCCCAAGCTTCTCTTGTATCTTTGCAATTGGCTTCGAGGAATTCTTCCCGCTCTTCTTATTTTTCTTGTCAATTTCAGTTTAGAGGAGGATTGGCCAAAAGGGGTCGGTATTCGACAATGTCTCCAACTCCCTTGTCTAACAAGAATTTATGAAGCAAGGACAGGACAGTGCAAAGGAAATCGTCATGCAAGTCAGTACATAATTTGTTTTTTATAGTTTCGATTGACTCTTGGTATTCGATCACTTGTTCTTCAATATAGTCACCTTGATTATTTCAAACCACTTGTTGAGATATGTTCTTCCTCTGTTTATTATTGTGTGCATCAATTCTTCATATGGAACGATTTTGTGCATCAGGTGCTTGATTAATAGTGCCTCTGGAATAGCTTCCAAGAATCGTTCATGTGTTTTTGAAAAGAACTGAGTACGTGGTTATGCTTGCGCTAATCGATTACTCATTGCATAATTTTTGATGTAATTATTAATTTTTCACTCCTGCCATTCACATATGTCTTCCAAGGTTAACATCTATGTGCCTTTTACTTTATACATGCCCTAGTTCATAACTATCAGCAATAGAACCAAAGTTGTAGTCTGTGGGTAAGTATGAGAGGTTACCAGTAGTTCCTTACACAGAGCAACATATGTTACAACATTATATATAATCACACATAGAGACACATGGAAGCATACACATGTATTGGGAGAACCATCAAATGCACTTTATTATATGGAAAAACAATCTTCTTCTCTTTATCATAGTCACACACACACACACACACACACACACACACACACATGCATGCCATACAATTACTAGTCGGTTATAGTTCTTAACTTCCTGGTCGATTGACTCTAACTGTCTATTCGAGTGACTCTTCTAACTGAATTCAACATTCAACTAACGGGTCTAATTGATAGATCCAACTGGCCCCTACAACAGGCAATGACTCAGACTCATTCTCGTCGAGACAGTCGATCACCAGATCTGAATCCCCACTCTGACAACTCCTCTTAGATGGGTCGTTCCGAACAAATCCAACGATCCTCGGAGTCAGAAATCAACCTCCCAAATCGCATCAATGCCTCTACCTACTCAATAGTTACCACTCGTCTCATCGCCCTTTTCTTTTTGTGCATAAGTGGGATCCACGATAGATCTATGACTGCGATTATCTCATATGTCCTTCCTCAAATATATGGCTCAGGATTCCTCTCGGAGTCCTTCACCATTTAAGTGCACTCACTCCAAGTATCGTAGACCACTCCAACCGACACTCTCTGATGAGTCACTCTGATGTATCCATTGTTTCACGATGTACCCTATCCAACAATCTTTGTTAATTTGGAGTCTCACACTTGCATGGTGTTTAAAGGCTATAACTCTTCTTCCTTGAAATAGATCATATCATATCTAATGGTTGTGATATGTTGGAGCACCTTTCGATAGATCAACGGTCCTTGGAATCCCTCGTCGTTGGACTCTCTTCAAGACCATCATTTGGGCCTCCGACTGTCTATCTTCCAATAGACGTATAACACTTACACTCGTCATCAATGATCTTGGTTTCACCATCTAGCCCTCTGTTAGATCAATGACTCTCTTTTATTCGTAGTCTCCCCATCGGAGTCCCATTGCAACCTTGCACTTGGATGCTCTGAGGCCCTCGTCTTCGAACCAAAATTCAATATCTTGTCACTTCATTGAATCAATGGTTGTAAATCCACCTTGCTCAACACATGGGTTTTCTTGGGTTTAAGGGCCCGATTTAAGAGTCAACCACTCAAGGTATCCTCATGCTTAATTACTGGGATTCTACCAGACCTTCTTGGACTCTCACCTTCACTCTAAGGCCGACTAAGGCATTCCCACTTCAAACTTGGTTGAAGATTTGCATCCTCCAAGATTTCCATTTCAATGCAGGAGGTTTCACAGGGGTTAAGGCTCCCTGACTACCTAGAGACCTTCCCAGGTACCACGAAAATTCTTCCACCACTCTTACAGTGAAGATTTATATCTTGCAATCTTTCCATTTCAAGGGATTACAATTTACAAGATTATGGCGTGCATTCACATTTCTCATTTGGTTGTTCATATTTACCAATATTAATTAGTGAAAAACAGTCACGCATAATCCATTCTACTCAGGAATTCAACATTCTTTCAATTTGATACATTCATCTCACAACAATAAACAATATATTCACATCACCAAACATACATTAAACATGGGAAGGTAAGACACTTATCTGTTCAGTGAAAGGTTTAACCAATCAACTGACTGAGAGAGGAAGCCTTTCCTCGTAATCGTAGGCTATGTTGCATAGAGTCTTTCTACAACATGCCACCCTCGTGCCAAGCCATGATACCACAAGGGGATTGATTAAGATAACTACAAAATTGAGAAAATGGTTTAGGAAGTTTTCTATCCTTTACTCCACTAGCAACAACAAAAGTTTCCTTCTTCCCACTGAGATCAAGACCTCAACAAGTTTATCAGGCACCTTCCCAACAAGATTTCCTTTGCACAAGGGAGTCCCTTCTATGCTACATGGTTCCTTAGCAACCTCCCCTTACCAGTGTTAGTTTCTTTCCAGTAAGTACCAAGCCACGGTCCTATATTGCTCCAGTCTGGATCTGGGTCTTCTATGTTCTAGGGTGACCATTACTCTCTTGAGTAAGTTTCCTATTTTCCTCAAGGAAAATTTCCCAATTGTTCTGCTTGTCAAAACCATGTGCGTGAATATCCCTCTCATCGCACCATCCATTTTTGAGTCTGCAACTCACTATGTTCTTTGTGGGTCTATGTGAGAATTTGTTTGTTGGGTGCTTGCGCACTTGTTATCACGCTCTTCCTCTCTAGTTCTTCCCATCTGTCTGTGAACTGTGCTCCCCTCATTCTTCTCTCCCTAAAAATCTATGTGATTTTTTTCCACCTTTGGTCTCTTCTTCCACCCATCCTCGGTATTCCTATGGCCTGTTGTCAGACACAACCTCCAGTCAGGCTCCCGAATTTGAAGGGGCAATCCAAGTATGCCCTCTTGTCAGGTTTTTAGTTGACTCTTTGCTTCCTCAAGCATAAGATCTATCAACAATTATAATTGCTTCAATCACCAATCTTGATCTCCATAACTGGTCATGTGGTTTCATGTACTCCAGGTACATTAGCGGGTGGTGTATTCTATTTTTGCAGGTGTAGGATGGAATGCCAAGCAAGCTTCCTATTTTCTTCATTAAAACTTCTCCATTGCACCTCACCAATCCCACTTGTGATATCATGGCTAGTATTAAATGATATTTCCTTCTTAGTCAGTTGTCTGGTGTTATATTAATCATGAACACAATTACATGCTTCATAATCACATTTCATGAAGTCTTAACATAATTACAATTATGGGGGAAAACAAGGTGTTACATTCGCCTCCCCCTTAAAGAAACACCATCCTCGATGTTTAAAATGCCATATATACAAATTCTACATATGAAACAAAAATGGGTATGCCTCTCTCATGGCATCTTTTAGTTCCCAAGTGGCCTCATCTACTCCAAAGTGCTTCCATTGCACCTTGACCTGCACGATGGCTTGGTTCCAGAGTAATGTCTCCCTCTTGCTCGGGATGCATTGAGGTTCTGGATAGAATTCTCCCTCTGGTTCCACTTGTATCACAATCCAATCAATAACATGATTAGAATCATAAACATATTTCTTTAATAAAGATACATGGAACATAGTGTGAGCTCTAAAAGTAAGTGGCAAGGGAAAGTATATAGGCTAATGGTCCCACTCTTTCCAAGACTTCAAACAACCCACAATATCGGGGTGCTAACTTAGCACAAGTCCCCATCCTTAGAGAGCTCTTCCTGGGCTTCACCCTAAGATACACATGATTTCCCACCTTGAACTCCTTATGAGTTCTCTTGTTGCCTGCATGGCTCTCTTGTCTATCCTGAGCTACCTTCAAATTCTACCTTATCCTAGTAATTGTCTACTCCATTTGTTTCAAAAAATTTGGTCCAAGTGTGATCTTGTCCACTGGATTGTCTCAATTGATTGGAACTTTGCACTTTCTGCCATATAGAACCTAAAGTGGGCTCATCTTCAATGATTCTTGATAATCGTTGTTATAGGAAAACTCTACCAAGGGTAGAAATTCCTCCCATTGTTTGGGCTGATGCATAGCATGCATCATCAACATGTCTTCCATCATTATGTTCACTCTTTTGGTCTGAACATCTATGTGAGGATAGTAGGCCATGCTAAACGCTAATTGTGTTCCCAAACCTGCAAACAAGATTTTCCAAAAGTTTGAAGTGAACTTAGCATCTCTATATGAAATTATGGTTTTGGGTAAACCATGCAATTTGAAAATTTCCTTCATAAAATTGTCAGCAACATCTATAGCTTTAAAAGTAGATTTGATGGGAATAAAGTGAGCTTCCTTGCTCAACTTATCCACTACTACCATAATTGCATCATGTTGTCTAACTGTCCTTAGCAAACCAATAATAAAATCCATGTATATTGTCTCCCAATTCCATTCTGAAATTTGTAATGGTTGCAATAATCCTGCAGAGTGCTTGTTTTCAACCTTGACTTGTTGAGACTCTAAACACTTGAAAACATATTCAACAATGTCTTGCTTCATTCTTGTCTAATAATACAATTTCTTTACTATTGTTATCATTTTTTGATAACCAGGATGATCCACATAAGGTCTCCTATGGAATTCATCCATGATCAGGTGTTTCAGCTCTGTTGAATCGGGCACATACAACATGTGGTTGTACAACCATAAATCAACAGTTGTAAGTTGATACCCTTCATAGTTTTTCTCATTATTTTCTTGTTGTAGTCCCTCTCTTACCTAATTGAAAAAGTCATCTTCTTGCAAGAGGGTTCTAATCCTTTTCTTGAAGTCAGATTCTCCTACACTTGTTGTTGTTAATTGCATGGTTTGCACACTCCTACTGAGTGCATCGACCACTCTGCTTTCTTTCTCTTGTATGTGTTTGATCTCAAAATCAAACTCACTAATCAATGTCATCCACCTAGCCTCTTTAGCGTTCAATCGTGGTTAGTCAAACAAATACTTTATACCACAATGGTCTGTCATTAGGACAAACCTTCTTCCAAGCAAGTAATGTCTCCACGTCTTCGATGCATGCATAATTGTTGCAAGTTCTAGATTGTGGGTGACATATCATTGCTCATGCTCATTTAGTTTCCATGACCCATAATATATCACTTTCCATTCTTGCATGAGAACTCTATTGAGTCCTTCCTTGCAAGCATTAGTGAAAACCAATAAATCCTTTTCAAGGTTTGCAATCTTCAAAATATGGGTGTTGGTAAAAAGTTTCTTTAGCTGCCGAAAGTTGGCTTCACACTCTCTTGACCATACAAATTTCTTCCCCTTCCTTTGTAGTGAAGTGATGGGATGACCAATCTTGGAAAATCCCTTTATAAACCTTCTATACCATCCAACTAATCCCATGAAAGACCTTAACTCTGTTACATTCCGAGGGGTGGGCCAATTCATGATTGCCTTGATCTTCTTGGTATCCACTTCCACTCCTTCTGTTGAGATTATGTGGCCTAAATACTGGATCTCCTTCTGAAATAAATCACATTTGTTGAACTTGGAATACCACTGGTGATCTCTTAGCATCTGTAGCACCATCTTAATATGCTCTTCATGCTCTTTCTTAGTCTTGGAATACACTAAAATATCATCCACAAATACAAGAATGAACTTATCTAGCTACTTGTTGAGAACATTATTCATTAAGCACATGAAGGTAGTTGGTGCATTGGTAAGCTCAATGGCACCACCATGAATTCATAGTGTCCATACCTCGTTCTAAAATCTATCTTGTGAATGTCTTCATTTTAATCTTGACTTGGTGATATCCAAATCTCAAATCAATATTAGAGAAAATTGTAGCTCCTCTGAGCAGATCAAATAGATTATCAATCCTGGGCAATGGATAATTATTCTTGATGGTCATTTTATTTAACTATCGGTAGTCAATGCACAACTGCAATGTACCATCCTTTGTCTTCACAAATTATGTAGGTGCTCCCCACGGGGATACACTCAACCTAATATACCCTTTATCCAACATCTCCTTCAACTACACTTTCAGTTCCACTTGCTCTGGTGTGCTCATATTGTAAGGTACTTTTGATGTTGGTACCACTCCAGGTACAATATCTATTGAAGAATTAAGATCTCACTTTGGAGTAAGTCCAGACACCTCCTTTGGAAACACATATTTAAACTCCCATAGCACTGGAAGATCTTCAACCTTCAGTTCCTCACTTTCTGTTGAATTGAGCATTTGTATCGCATACAAGGGACACCCTTTTTGATTGAATTTCTTGAGTTGTAGTGTTGATATCTGTCTAACTGAAACTAGATTTCAAATTCCCTGCAACACCCTTGTGTTACCTTTGGTATCTTCACACTCTAAAGTTTTATCATAGCAGTTCAATTTTGCTCTATGAATGGCTAACCAGTCCATGCATAAAAACACATCGTATGATCCTAGAGGTAGGATGTTCAAGTCTGCTTGAGTATGCAGTCCACTCATTTCAAATGGATGAGCCTCTATCACCTCTACCACTTTTCTCTTAGTCCTTGTGGCTAACTAAAACAACCATGCCCTTTAATGTTTCTTTCTTCGTAAGGCACATGCTTCAACAACTTGAGGTGAGATATAAATAAGGTTAGATCTAGGGTCGATTAAATTATAAATGGGTTCCTTGGCAATTATACCTTACAGATCCACTACATAATCTTGGTGGTCTACTTGCCTATTTTCTATAGCTGCATATATTCTTGGCACACTTCTTGCCACATAATTGACCGTAGTAACTTCCTGAACATGATAAACACATTTGTTGTCATGTTCTCTGTGAGGACAATCTCTCAATAGATGTGCCTCTATGGAACCCCATAACTGTAGAGGCCCTTTCTTTGGTTCCTTTACTCTTTCCCTTGCCTATTTCGCTGGTTTGTTTCCACTTTGAGATGGAAATTTTTTCTAGTGCACGCTTCTGCTCGACTAACCAAACTGAGCACCTTTCCTTAGGTTTTTATATGGTAATGATTTGAATCCCTTTTTCTGAAATTTAGTCTTATGTTTTCTCTTCCAATCCCTAGAAGGCTCTTGCCTATGCTTGGATTGATCATAACAATACTTGGCCTTCCTAATGGTATCCTCCAGGGTCTTAGGTTCATCAAATTATATTTTGCCTTGGTAGGACTATGGCAACCCACTAAGGAAGTGTTGTATTCTTGTTTTTTCATCCTTGAGGTAAGGGACATACCTCAACAACTCTAAAAATATCTTGGCATAAATGTCCATGGTAAGTTGCCCCAACCTATGCTCACAATTTTTTTTAATCTACTCATTGAAGTACTTCTCTGATAGGTAAGCCTTTCTGAAATACTTCTCAAATTGTTTTTAGGTCAACTTACTCTCTTTCAATCCCTTGACTTCCTTGAGGTCCTTCCACCATATGGAGGCTCCTCCATTTAGATTGAAGATGGCTATCTTTGCCTTTGCGTTTTTCAAGTAGTTGTGTACCCAAAAGTACTTCCTCAGTCCCAACAACCAAGCCTCAACTTCTTCTCCTTTCTTAATCTTTCAATCAAAGGTAGATGACTTAGTCTTCTTGAATTCCTCTGTCATAGAAATTTGTGAGTGTCTCTTTTTCTTTTTCCTGGGGACACTTGACTTAGTATCACTGCTAGATAGCTCCTCGAAAGTAGTCCTTTGACTGGATGATTCCGTGGAAATGTTTCCACCATATATGCTTTTCTTTGCATCCCAATGTATCTTCTTGGAAGAACTCCTTCCTACCTCGCTATGGCTTAGTCCATGCTTTTGGGCATATGAAGGGATTTTTATTCTCCATGATTGTTATAACTCTACATTACTAGTGGTTGGACCTTGTTGCAGATGCTTCTAAATTTCTGACAAGCTTTGTAGTAGCACTACATTCAAATCTATCTGCTTAGCATGGGCTCTCATGAGCCTCTCATTCTCTGCCTTCATACAAATGATGATGGCTACCAAGTCTGGAGGGGTTTCTCTTGCCCTATGACCATCCAATTCATCATCTCTTAAATGGGAGGTGTCTTCCATGCTATGCTTCACCATTCACCTTTACTTCCCTTTCAATATGTCTTACATGTTGAAACAATAAAACACTATTAATTTATCTCATCAAGATTATAATCATGCATTCCTGGAAAAATAAAAAGTTTTCTTAGACAATTTTGTGGCCTTGGAGACCCATTCAAGCCTAGAGTTTGAACTCTGCTATGATACCACTCTGTAACACACCTGCCCCCCTAATCCTCCCTTAAGTTGGTGGGATGTTCTATTTCTCCTTACTCTCGTGCGAAGGACTTAGATATGATCCTCTCATATCCATATTTACCACGTTGATACGTGATAACTTCCCCTTAAATAATAATTACTTCGTCGAACCTTCTCACCCGACCTCCAACTACTAACAAAAGCCCCTGTAAGGATTTACCATAATAACTAAGGACCCAAACACTCCCAATCAGATGGCTATAATCATTCCTTGCCACTAGATCAATGATTGACAACGACTCAGACTCATTCCCATCGAGATAGCCGATCACAAGATTTGAATCCCCACTCCGACATCTCCTCTCCAATGGGCCATTCCAAAAAAATCCAACAATCCTTAGAGTCATAAATCAACAGCCCCGATCACATCGATGTCTCTACCTACTCAACAATTACCACCCATCTCATCGCCCTTTCCTTACGTGCATAAGTGGGACCCACGAAATATCTACAGCTGAGATGATCTCATACACCCTTCCTCAGATCTATGGCTCATGATTCCTCTCGGAGTCCTTCACCATCAGAGTGCGCTCACTCTGAGTATCATAAACCACTTCAAATGACATTCTCCAATGAATCACTCCAATGGATCCAATGGTCCACGGTGTACGCTACCCAACGATCAACGATCATGGTTCATTCAAAGTATCACACCTGCATGATGTTTAAAGGCTCTATCTCTTTTTCCTTGGAACATATCATATTAGATCCAACAACTGTGATCTGTCGAAGCACCTTCTGATACATCAACGGTCCTCAGACTCCCTCGTAGTTGGATTCTCTTTGAGACCATAATTTGGGTCTTCGACCATTGTTATGAGGAAAATCACTCTATGGCATGGGGTAAACTACAAAAGACAGAAATGACTGCATAAATCAACTCTAATCTCAAGTATGCTATATAAACAAACATGCTAATAAGACAAGATAAAAATCCTACCTCATTCGGACGCTTGATGAAGTCCATTGTTGAGCACTTGACCCAAATCTATATACCTACAACTTGTCCTCAACAACCAAGATACGCAAACATATGATGATAATATATAAAGTTAGCACATATAATAGCATAATCCATCTAAATTCATAACAAATATGCCCATGGAATAACAATTCAAATATTTGCAAGACATTAATTGGACGAGAAAAGAGTATTTCTATTAAAATGTAATAAAAAAAAGTGTATGAATGACAAACATCCATGTCGGCATGTTCGAAATCAAGAAACTAAGTTCCTTCTAGCTGGGCCTTGACCACTTCAATCCGCCACCAAAGGCAAGCTCAAATAAGAGAGACAATGAGATTCTCCATCAAATAGGGAAGAGCTTGGGGGCTGAATAACGTGTCCATACTTAAAAGGACAAAGGGATGCAGACTCAATAGAAAGTGAATAATTTCTCCAGAGTAACTTTGCTCTCAAAGTTGAATTCTTCTCCCCTTCCCACTTCTTGGATGTGGCCCATTTTTAGCCTTCAAATGGAACTGAAGGGCAGAGTCAAAATGTTTCCAGTATATGGAAGGTCAAAGATCATGGATCTTGTGACGTGACATGGAAACCCGACACCATTTTTTAATTTTGGGCACAAAACCCGATATATGTGGGTTGTAATGGTGCAACCTGCATATACACATGTTGTATAGATGTTAGGGCGCATATATGTGGAAAACTATGTTTTTATCTTTGGGAATTGCAAAAAGGGGACTTCAAGTCTACATAGGGAAATGGAAAAGGTCTTTTGAGCAAGTTTCATGGGGTGAGGCAAATCTTGCTATAACATCATCTATCTTCCGATAGACGTATATCGCTTACACTCATCATCAACAGTCTTGATTTCATTGTTTAGGCTCCGAAAGATCAACAACTTCCATTGACTCAGAGTCTCCCCATCGAAGTCCCATTGCAACCTTGCACTTGGATGCTCTGATGCCCTCATCTTTTGACCAACAGTCAAGATCTTCTCACTTCACTAAATCAACGATTGTAAATCCTCCTCACTCAACACATGGCTTTGCTCAGGTTTAAGGGCCCAATTCAAGAGTTAAGCACTCAAGGTCTCCTCACGCTTAATTACTCGGATTTTACCAAACCTTCTTGGACTCTCACCTTCACTCTAAGGCCAACTAAGGCATTCCCACTTCAAACCTAGTTGAAGATTTGCATCCTGCAAGCTTTCAATTTCAAGGTAGGAGGTTTCACAGGGGTTAAGGCTCCCTGACTACACAAATACCTTCCGAGGTGTCAGAGAAATTCTTCCACCAGTCTTACAGTGTAGATTTGTATCTTGCAAGCTTTCCATTTCAAGGGCTTGCAATTTATAGGGTTACAACCTGCATTCACATTTCTCATTTGGTTGTCCATATTTACCAATATTAATTAGTGAAAAACAATCATGCATAATCCATTTTACTTAAGAATTCAAAATTCTTTCAATTTGATACATTCATCTCATAACAATAAACAATATATCCACATCACCAAACATAAATTACACATGGCAAGCTAAGACACTTGTCTTTTCAGTGAAATGTTTAACCAACCAATTGACCAAGAGAGGAAGCCTTTCCTCCCAACCGTTGTCTATGCTGCACAAAGTCTCTCTACAACATGCCACCCCCTTGCCAAGCCATGATACTATAAGGGGACTGATTTAGCTGACTGCCAAATTGAGCAAATGTTTTAGGAAGGTTACTCTCCTTTACTCGACTAGCAATAACAAAAGTTTCCCTCTTCCCATTGAGCTCAGGACTGCCATGGGTTTATCAAGCACCTTCCCAACTGGATTTCCTCTGCACAAGGGATTCCCTTCTCTGCTACACAGTTCCTTAGTGACCTCCCCTTACTAGTGTCGGTTTCTTTCTAGTAAGTACCAAGTCACGGTCCTCTATTGCTCCAGTTTGGATCTAGGCCTTCCCTATTCCAGGGTGACCATTACTCTCTTGGGTAAGCTTCCCATTTTCCTTAAGGAAAACGTCCCAATTGTTTTGCTACTTATAACCATGTGCATGAATCTCCCTCTCACCGCACCATCTGTTTGTGAGTTTGCAACTCACTCTATTCTTTGTGAGTCTATGTGAGAATCCATCTGTTGGGCGCCTACATGATGGTTCTCATGCTCTTCCTCTCCACTTCTTCATGTTTGCTTGTGAACTGTGCTCCCCTCGTTCTACTATCCCCAAAAATATCTATGATGTTTTTCCACCTTTGGTCTCTTCTTCCACCCATCCTTAGGATTCTCGTGGACTACTGTCAGACGCAACCTCTGATCAAGCTCCCAAATTCAAAGGGGCAATCTAGGTACACTCTCCTTTTAGGTTTTCAGTTGACTCTTTGCTTCCTCAAGCATTAGATCTATCAACAGTTATAACTGCTTCAACCATCAATCATGATCTCCATAACTGGTCACGTGGTTTCATGTACTCCAAGTAAATTGGCGGGTGGTGTATTCAATTTCTGCAAGTGTGATATATAAACTACCATGGATATTCCATTGGAATAGTTTGTCACAACATATTTGATAAATAAAACTGAAATTTACACTATGAAGGTTAATTTCCTTTAGATTCCATAAATGTTAGTTTCTGGTTTTCTGCTTATGCATGAAATAAATAAAATACGGAAAATAGAGAACAATAAAGTACAATCACACACCATCCACAAGATAACACAATGATTCAGTCTGGGAAATCCTTACGAGAGAAAACCCAGCTAGAAGGTGAGGCTGCTCTGCTATTTTTTCTCTGGTATAGAAATGATGCAAGTACAAAGAAAGAGGCACTCTCTTCGGAGTTGCCTCTGACATGTGGCATGTATGCCTGCTACATAATCTCTCCTCCTCTGTTATGCTCACAGAATACCACTCTTAGATATTTTGCTTTGCCATGGAACAAGATACAATGCAAAAGAATGGAACCCATTCTCCTCCTAGTGGCCCGGTATTTAACATAGCCTGATAACCATCTAAGGGTAGGTTTTTGATTTCCTCAACCCTAAATTGTGATAGGTTTTGGAACTTGTAGAATATTCTTGAAATTACATACATGGATAGCTCCATATGCGAGAGTAATGGGGCTGACGTGGCATCCTCTCGTACCATGGTGGTCAACATGATAGGTCAACTTGTAGGAGGCATAAATTTTGCATACAAGCTCCGATTGATGCGATTTTTGCACCGTTGGAAAGGTCTCGATGTGTAGAATAGCGTTACAGGGTTTAACCATGCATGGAAAGGTTTAACCCCCCCAAAATGTTATTTTATACCTCAAAATGGCCTCGAAAGGTTCTAGACCCTAATTTTCCAAACCGAGACCTACTACTAAAATGGCCTCGAAAGGTTCTAGACCCTAATTTTCCAAACCAAGACCTACTACTAAAATGGCCTTGCACGCTAATTCCTCCATTTTTTTCGACTCTGAAATGATCGAGATAGATGCCAAACAATATAATGATCCAAGCCGGATCAAGGTGTAGGATGGAATGCTAAGAAAACTTCATGTTTTCTTCATTAAAACTTCTCCATTCCACCTCACTAGTCCCACTTGTGATATCATGGCCAGTACTCAAGGCTTTTTCCTTCTCAGTCAGTTGTCTGGTGTTTTATTAATTACGAACATAATTAAATGCTTCATAATCACATTCATGAAGTCTTAATATAATTACAGTTATGGGGGAAAACATGGTGTTACACCTCTAAACTCGGACACGTTGAAAACTCGGTAGAATCTTCCTTTCTACATGCCAATCTTCATCATACTAAAAAGACAACAACATAACCGTAGATATATCTTCCAGGTTTACTTCTATCAGGAAACAAAATAACATAAATTCTGAAATTTTATTGATAGAAAATGCTTACAGATGCATGGTACGATACACTGTGTCTCGCTCTAATACCATAGTTGACCATGCAAGATCTTTCACATCATATCTTGAAATTATAGACTCGAAATAAACTAGAGAATTAGTTTAAAGCCATTACAATAATATACTCGTTAAAAGCTCAACATGTCACTTGCAAAAATTGATCCTAGATAAAAACGATAACAATCATTCCTCCCAACCACCCGAACTAAATCTAATTAAAAAGGACAAACTTTTACTCGTATAGTATAATATGCTACAAATATTAATTAATATATGCACTTTTGAAATATAATGTAATGTCGCTACACGTAAAACAAATTAGACGAAGAAGACATTATAATGTAATGTGACTGCACGTGAGGAAGACACGGTTTCTTATGCATGCCAAATCCACATGCTCAAAACTTTGAAGGCATATGGACACACCATCAAATATAATATTGATTTCAAATTAAAGCGCTTTCCAACGGAATATGGATATAGTACATTAACAAAAACTAGGAATTAATTATTTTTAATTAAAAAATTGACTATTTATTTATGATTTAGAGAAACGAATATAATTATGTGTATTACTTTACAAGGTAAGTATTCGAAGAATTTTGATAGCTTGGGAAAATTAATATTATAGCCTGCCAATCAAGCAAAAACGATTCCATATTAACTGGAAATACACGGGAGGCTTCCTCTACGGATTTAAATTAATGTGAAAACAGTTTTTCCTGAGTTTCCCTCGTGCCATCCCATCGAGATTCGAGGGCAGGGCACTTCCATATATGTTTTGGTAGCATCGGGGGTAATAACATGGAACTGCCCGTCGATTTCAATCTGCGTTGCTTTCTAAATTGGAAGTTGTTAGAAAATTTGATGAAATACCTAGATGAGAGATTTAGCGACTGAAGTGTGATAAACAGCTCTGTAATACTTCACAATATTGTTCAGAACTGATCCATTGAAGTGTACTCACATGGGTAAATGTCGTTCAGGTTTAAAAAAAGAAGTTGTCAAACCAGGTAGAACATTAATTTTCAAGGACTAGCGGCGTTCTGATTGCACTGTACTACTCAATTGTCGCTGTTGAGTTTCCCCCAATTTCTCTGCTTTCCAGTCCATCTCTGAAAGACCATATAGTTTGTTTATTTGATTATAACAAGGGAGGGCAATACATGCCAAATTCTGAGATAAAAATATTAAATTGTGTGTTTCAGTCCAACTGCCCCCCGGGACATTTGCCGTAGAATGCGTGGAACATATTGCTGCGGGCAGTTCATCTGGATCCCACTTGAAGAACCGTAGACCGTTTATTGTCTGAGAACCACGAGAAATTCCATATTTGGAATGGCATCAACTCGTTCGATTTTGTAAGATTCGGGCCTTACACTCTCTCCGTTTGCATTTTTCTGGGCTTTTAAAGGCTTTACAACAATATCTTTATTAATACGAGCTATTTCTGTGGGGTTATCGTGTAGTTCATCTTTTGGGGTTTTTAAAAGATGTTTGCAGTACGCATGAGATATTTCTGTGGGTTTACTTTGTAGTTAAACTTTTGGTTTTAAAAGATAAAGGTAGCATTTTTCATTCATAACTTCGTCATATTTTTATGGAGTACTGTAAATTCGTAACTTCGTCATATTTTTATGGGGTACTGTAAATTCGTAGCATTTTTCATTCATAACTTCGTCATATTTCTATGGGGTACTGGTTTTCAAGATCTTTAGCGCATCATTTTTTTCGTCAATAGCACACATTTCTATGTGGATAAGTTGTTTTGATTTTCGGTTTTTAATATCTTCAGGGCATAATCGTTCTTATTAATGACGAGTTTTCCATGTGGGCATGTAGTTCCGAGGGGCCTATAGACGAGATTGACAAGATTCTGAGCAAAGGAACAACAAGTGTTCACGTTACAGCCTTGGACGGCCTGGTGAATGTGAACTCGTTGTTCACAGTTGCAGTATTCGTTGGGCTGTCATTGGCAACCCCTGGGCAGAGGAGCTTAGAGGACAGTGGCGCTTGTAATGCAGGTGAGGACATTGTCAAGAACCTTTTGATATTTGAGGTGACATCATTCAGTGCATTTCTATTCTCCAGCTTGATTGCACAGGGCTTGAAATTAGCAATCATAATAAATAACAGCAACGAGCTTCACGAGGTAGTGAAGGGTCACATCAACAACAAGCTACTGAGGCTTGGAATGCTTGCCTCGGCCATTGGATCTATAATGGGGTGTGTATTCTTGATGTTGTCTATGGTGAACGTGATACAGATCAGGTTGGGCGTTCTGTCCTGTGGGGGAAGCTCCACTGTGAGGGCAACTTTAGTCTTGGTTGCTCTAGTTTCAACAGCCTTGGCTATCTATATCTCTACAGTCATTTATGCCTTCACTCATTAGTACTGTACTGCAATTTCAGTAATAAGCCAGACATGAATGAGATTTACTCTGCCAAACCTCTCCAAGAAACTACGCCTGAAGCACTCATTCCAAGTGGTCTACTCTATTAGTAATATGAGTTTGCTCCACTTAAACCGAGAAGGTCTTCATTGAAAACATATAATTGATTACAGGACACCTTTCAAAAACTACTATAGTTTGTTGTAGTACATTAATAGGCTGAAGCCCTTTGCGTAACAGGCTTTCACGTTTTCAGTTTTTCTGTTGAGCTCAGAAAAATTCGAATTGCATTTGAACTTCAAGATCAGAAAAGACAAGCTATGATAACCAACAGAAGCTCTTAGATGAGTGTATTTTACTTTCTAAATTTATGAAATGAAATCTATGTTTCTATATTTGATCTACGAGTCCTTGAAATGAGTAGAGTTTATTTCTTCATGCAAACCTTTCCAATGTTTGGATTCTTCATGTTCATCCATAGTTATTAGCTTCCCTTTAATTGATTGATTACCCTTGTAGTTTGAAGTTCAAAACATGTTATAAATTATAATACTGAGTCTTTTATCCTTGTCTCTATTCTAGATAATGGCTACTCAGTCGCATGATTCTTTTAGAAGTAAGTTACTAACTATACATACTCTATGCTAGTGTGTTTGTGTACGTAATTGGCCAAAGTTTTAGATTTTGTCTTTGGAGGTTGTTTGGACATTGCTCTTTTATACTCTTTGTAAATCTTGAATCTTTTTTTTATTAATATTGTTAGAAGTGGGCATATTTCAGACAACACTTTAACGAACTAAGAGAGACGGGAAAAGACAAAGTCTTATTTCTCCCTACTTTTTTTTTCATACACGACTCTTCATGACATATGTTTTCCCTTCTTGGGAGTGGTTGCTAACAGATGAGCAACTGGGCAACTTCTCTAACCATCTATACTCCACCTGCTGATGACACGGATAAGAGGCAAGTTTGCACAACACTCCCATTTAGCCCATATCCATGATAAAACGCCCTTTTAATTATAATCAACTTTTAGGTGATTCAAACTTAATATATGGAAGAAGAACTTTAGTAAAGATATCTATGACCATATTTTCAGTAGTGCAGAATTGTAACTCCGACTTTTTTGCAACAACTCTCTCACACAAAATAATGTTGTATATCTGTGTTGGCACAGTATATGCGTTATCCAAAATGACCCGGAAAACTCCATTCTTATTGGAATCTGGCAAAGAAAAAAATTCAGAGAGGTCATAGTTCCAAGCCGTTTAAGGAATTTTTTGGAGGTTCTGAGTCGATTTAGAGACCCTCGAAACCCCTGTGGGCATGGAGGAGCTATGCTAGGCACCCAAATTTCTGCTGGATTTACTGCCTGGAACTTTGCTGGAAAGAGGGCAGTTTTGACTAATCCTTATCCTACGCCACCTTTATGTGTTTAGTTCTTCCATGAAATCTTAGATTCTTTGTGAGAACAATGCAACTTTGATTGCCGCATCAAAACACAACAAGACCACTTGACCCTTCTCCTGCATTTGCAAGTAGCAATTTCAACCACACTAGTTCCACTCTAGTTCTTTTGTTACTTGTGCAGCTGATACATATTTTGCTTCAGAGCTTGACAGAGCAATAATATATTGCCTCTAAACCACAATACTGTCCTATTGTGAAACCTAAAACAATAGTTTGTGGTGGACTTCCTACTGTCGATATCGCCTTCTCAAGCAGCACCACAAAACCCTAGTGCAGACCATGGCATACATGAGGCTCCCTACGCATTCTTCTACATATGGTGCTTCTTCTCTTCATCTGTTTGAGACCATGCCTCTTCTTAGAGTTTAAGGTTTGCTTCCTTTGGAGTACCCAATGACTTTCACCTTTCCATTCCAAACCTCTTCAATCTTTCATAATTTTTTTTACTGGTTTAAATGAGCCATTTTTCTTTTCCCATCCTTAAATATTTGTATGCCATGACAGTAATGAAAATTTCCATAATCAACGATTTCAAATTCAGTTAACAGCATAGCCTTCACCTGCTTTAATAATGTGTGACCATTACTAATCAAGATTATATCATCAACATACAAGGTGATGGTGATCACGGATTTCTCCTGGAATGTAACATAAACGTTAGAATCTGCTCAGCATTTTCATAGCCCATTGGCTGAGGAATGTAACAATCCTTTGATTCCATCCACGGGGAGATTTCAATAACCTGCAGACAAAATGTGATTTCCTTATTGTTACAAATCCTTGGGGCTGATCTACATATATCTCTTCCACCAACTTCCTATCGAGAAAGGATGTTTTCATGTCCATTTGTTGTATATCCATGTCTTTCACAGCTCTGTAGCTAGGTGGACTCGAATGGATGCCAACTTCACTGTTTGAGAGATTGTATCATGGAAGTTAATACTTGCAATTTGTGAGTACCCTTTTGCAATCCCAACAACTTTATTTTAAACAATTACTTACATAGTATAGTTTCCCTACCTAGGTGCTATTCTTCATCAGTCGTGCTGTGGATGTAATGCTTCCTTTCACTTTTCTGCATGTTGGCTACTGAATGCATCTTCTCAAGTTTGTGATTTAGTTGCTGTGGTTATTAGAGTATAGTTGATCTGATCATCCAAATCTAATTCCTGAGCAGGTTGTGCAAATTCTCTGACTTGCCAGGTAGGTTTCTGTACCCTAGCTGATCTTTGAAGTTTCCTTTATCTGTTTGGCACTTTGGTCTTTTTCTGATTCTCTCTCTTTCGATCTGTTGGTTCAAATTTCTATTGCTCTTGTGAATTCCTATTTGTCACAACCTCTTTGTTTGCATAATCTTCCAGTCCAGCACTTGGCTCTTGATTAGTCAAACCTTTAGACTTTCCCTTTGTTGGTTAAATTTCCACTGTCCAAGTGTTTCTCGTTCGAGTCAATGGAAAATTGTTCATCCAAGAATACATCTCGACTCATGATCACTTTCCTTGTGTTTAGCATCTTGGTCAAACAATCTGCGTATCTTCATCTTAAAACAATAACTGATAAAGATCAGTAGCCAATAAAGATCTTGTTAACACTATTGATATTAAATTTCTTCCTCTTTTCTACAAGCACATGCGCATAAGTTGGATATCCAAATGTTTTTAGGTGTGCAACTGATCGTTTCTTCCTTTTCCATACCTTTTATGGTGTTATGCTCTTTATAGCATTAGTAGGAACCTTTGTATTGAGTATTGGCCACAGTTACCATTGCTTTGACTGAAAAAGGAATCTGACAACTTGTTGCAAGTGAGCATGCACCTTGCACGTCCTACCAATGTCCTGTTCTTATGTTCAGCTACTCCATTCTGTTGTGGCATATGAGGAACAATAAGCTGCCTTTCAATACCCCCTCTGGTATACTTGATTAACTTTTGTTGACAAATACTATTGATCATGATAACATCTAAGTTCTGGAGAGATTTCCATGTTTGGTTTTTAGCCAAAGTGAGAAACGTCTTGAACACATGTAAAGATTTTAATTTTTCCTTGAGAAAGGCAATTGATGTTCTCTTGGATGAGCCATCAATAAACATAATAACGCATCTTGCACCACTGTGTGAAACAGTTTGCAGTGGTCCATGTATGTCTGAGTAAACCAGATGAAGAAGTTGTCTAGCATGGCTTACTCCATCTTTAGGAAACTACTCTTGGTGATGCTTTTGGTAAAATTGTAACTCTTTCACAATTCCAAAGTTACAAATCTGTTCATGTGCAAACCCGCGATCACTTCTTGTCTCTTGATCTATGCAAGTCTTTGCATACTTAAATGACCCGCTCTTTGATGCCATGACTCTACTTTACTTAAGTTGCTTGTCAACACTAGCATGGCCTTTTGCAGGAATGAACTAGAAAAAGCAGTCTACACCAATGTTATCATGACCGGAGTTGGAACAAAATCATTTTGCTGAAGATTTTGACTTGAACTTGGACCAACCATAGAACCAATAAACGACTCAATGAAAAAAAAAATATAAAATGTTCAAATTTCAATGTAAAATATATGTTCATGTACAACAATGTGAATTGAAACCATTAGACACCAAATATGCAAGATTCGTTGATTTATATTACATGTAAGGGTGCAAATAGCAAAATTGCATCAAGATATAAATTTTGAGATGTATAAAAATAAAGTTTTGAGAGAAAATACATAAACTTTTAGACTCTAAATGTCCTTTAGACTCCAAAAATCATCATACTATTGATTGGTAACAATAGAATCTGTTGAATACTCTAGATCATCCTCATGGTCTGCTGTATGGGTACTCTCCTCTTGAGTAGATGCCCTTGAAGGTACAAGATCAACACCAAAGTCAACACCTTTGGCAATGGAAGAGGTTATAAGTTCATCTAGTTGAAGTCATCCTTTGGAATGTTGCTGGTGAACTCTCGATTATCCATTTCGAGGAGGGATTAATCTCTTTCAAGTCTATGGGATCTACAACAGACGTGTTGCTCAATTGGTTGTGCTTCAATCCTAGATCATACTGCATGAACACCAATTCATTCACAATTTCTATTCTTTTAGTGAATGTACTTAAACACACTTTAGTTGCGCTCATACCTAGAAGATGTACATGTTTAGCTTAGGATCCAAATTACAAACCTTTGCAACTCGGACAACATAAACTGAATTGGTTCTCCCTGTTATCCACCAAGTTGCACTAGAATGGACTTGCAGTTGAGCCGCCAAAGATTGAACAATGATATGTTCAAAATCAGAGTTCAGAAGTCCAGCCGGTCAATATGGCCACTTTTTCGCATTTCCATCCTTCCATGGGGCATTGTAATAAGATGTGTCTAAGCATGATGAACTTGTAAAAGGCTTAGCCTCCTAAGACTTAATCATGAGTGCATAACTCTAGAGTGCTTTTTTTCACTCATCAATTATTTCTTGTTTGAATTAATTTTTTAAGCGAGTTTTAGTTTTTGAGTTTTTTCACTCAATTCCTCCAAAGCTGGAGTGTGTACTGATGGTTAGGCCTTAGCTTGGAAAATCTAAGCCTAGTGTCTAATGTATATTACCATGCTAGCCATCAATTTTGAGTCACATGGAAATTGCGCTAAGTATCCCTAGGATTTTTTAATGTTTTCAGTTAATAAAAAATTTCCCGTAAAATGGAAATTTTTAATTGTAAATAAGTCATAAGTTAGAAAAGTGGTACTAGGAGGCATTATATGCCTTGGGGGTATTTGTTTTCACATCTAGAATACCCACTTTACCTAAGTACCACCTTTTTAAGGGTAAATATTGAGTTTTACTCGATAAAAAATCATTCTCTCTCGTAAAAGGTAAATAAAAGTCAAATAAAAGACAAAAATCAGCAACGCTATTTTTATGGAAACATGTCTCAAACATGTTTTCAGTTAACTCTTCCTCTCTCACAGTTCACTAACCCTTTGTGGCACTTGAGAGTGAGTCAAAGAGAGTTGAGTGGAGAGTTCTCTCCACTTGATGGAGATCCCAAGGCACAAGTGCGCACTTGCTTGGTTAGATGGCGCATTGGAAGTGAGGGTGATGATCCCAAGAAGGGCGCGTACCAACCCAAGAGAGGCGTCGACCCCTCCTTTCCCCATAACTTGAATAATGGCGAGTTATCTCACCCACTTTGAGAGGTGGCATCAATCCTCCCATCCAAATGGCTCACCTCACATTGGGATTAGTGACATTTTTCCTTGGGATTCACACCCTCTTGGCTATATAAACAAGTCGAGCCCTCCTCATTGAATTAGTTGGAGTTTGGAAGAAGACTTGTACTATATTGTTGTAAACATTTCATATTTGAATAAAGCAAGAGACTTTGGAGGTCACATGGTGGATGGTAGCATTGTGTGGATGTTTGATGTTCATGGTTTAATAGTGTGAGGTAATTGTATCTTGTTTATCTATATTTCAATTTGTAAATTGGCCTTAATAGGGGTGCTATCACCCAATAGGAAAGATCTTCTTAACTAGTTTGTTTATTAAGATCTTTTGTTTCTTTACATATGCGGTTAATGATTTGCATATTAATTTTGTTTAATTGCATGCTATTTAGACTTCATGTGTAGAGAACACCGATATTTAACAAGTTGTATGCAAGTTTATCAAGATTGTAGGTCTTCATACTTGAAGTGGTGGTTGATTTGAGTGCAATCTCCCACTAGCTTCAAGCTCTTTTGAGAACAAGTTCCTCATCCATTCACTGGAGGACCCCATAGCCCAAGGAATTTCATGTTGCAAGCTCCTCTTCTCTTTCTCTACCTCATAAAATTTCAAAATATTCTCTAGTTACCCTTTTACTTGCATGCAAATCAAAGTTTTGTTTTTTTCGAAGTTAAATCTAAAGTAAACTTTTATTGCATGCATAGATAAGTAGATCTATTCTGTACTCTTAAAAGTTCAATCATTTCAAAGTAGATCTAGCATCAAAAAGTTAATTTTTAGCAAGCTTTTCTCTTTCAAATTGATTAAGGCTAAAGGTGTTCTAGTTTCTTATTGTTTAAAAGATACCTTGGGCAATAAACGTGCCATTAGTTTGCTGTCCTAAAACAAAAAACCTAAGACCCTAAGGAGACAAGCTTGCTAGCTTGCTTTCCTTAGTTAATTTTATTTTTTATTTTTTATAGTTTTGACTTAGAATTTTTTTGGGCTTTTCTAACTTTGTCCAAGGCACTTCTTAAGTGTTTTTGGGCATCTTTTAGTGTCATTTGCTTGCTGTTTTTTGCAGGTTAGTGGACAGCCAATGGGAGACTCTACCGGATTTTGGCGGAATCGGAGCATCCAGGAGCCCTAGAAGCACCCCATACTTCAATAAACACATTGGAAAAATTGTAAGCTTAGTGGTTTCGTGTATATAAGAAACCACAAGCCTCCGAAAAAGATCATTGTAAAGGTCATTAATAAAATAAGTGGGCCGCCTAGCCCCCACTCTTCAATCCCCCTAGGGGGAAACAATGTCATTGTGTGATTGGTCAATTTTGGTTATTTTACTTAGAGTTTACAATTCACACCTAAAGAGAAAGCTAAAATTAACCATAAAACTTATCACAAGCACCTCAACACATTAGAGTAGATTTCAATTTCTTAGTTAGTTTAGTTAGATTTTATTTGTTAGATTAGTTTCAATTTCATTATTTATTTTTTGTTATTTCAATTATGCAAATAAACAAATCCCTTAAGCTCCCCCTAGTATGCTCTAAACCCTTGCGAGCCTAGCTCGACTTGGGGAACTCATCACAACCGGGGTTGGTCAGTGTGGAGTAGTATTAATAGAACAATCCTTTATGTGTCCTATTGTTTAAATTGGAATCTTGCATAAAGTTTGTGTGCGAAGTCAGACAGGCCCTCTCAGGACATTGCTTCCTCCTCGTGTTGGACCTCCGACATTACTCTATTGAACTTGTTGGTGAAGATAGTGGGACTTTCTCCCATTAGATCTTCGGCAAGTTCTCCGCAATCCAACTTGAGGGATAACCTCTAAGGGGCCCAACCTAGATTATATTTATTTTCTTGTACCACTTTGCACACAATTTCACATAAGTGGCTTGCAAACACAAGAGCCACTTCACAATAAACCTAACAACTTAAGCAACTCATTAAAAATAAAATTTATCAAGAGCACCTGCAATACATCTCCATTACATTTACATTTCAGTAGCATTTGGTTATCTTGCAACAATCTATTTGGCACTGGTCTACAATCTCCATATATTGCTTATCATTTCCTTTTAGCACTTGTATCTATTTTCAAGTTATATCTTTCATGCAAGTACATCACATGCTTTGAATGTTTTCATTATAAGCAATTTCATTTGTTGTCATATATGCTGCTAGCGTAGATCTTGTTGCATAATAAACTCCTAGATTTCTCTTTTGCATTTAGCTTAGTTTAAGCCTTAGATTCTTTTATTAGGGACCACCCCCCTCGGCTTCGCTAGGAGTTGGCCTAGATAGAGGAGTCGAGGATCAAGTGATAGCACCTTGACTCGAGACTTGCCCCCAAGGACACACCCAGTGGATTGGGGATTTTTCCTCGCTACCCGAGGTGTGTATAAAGGCGACAACACTACCAATAGGTTGCAATAAGACAAATTTAGAAGAAGGGAGAAAATGATAAATAATACATTTCAAATTTAGAATTTTAGATTCTAGAATCTAGAATAATGAACTATATAAATAAAAAATTTTAAATTGCTTACTTGGTTGGCTTTGGCCTCTTTGTCAAACAACCATTTCTCTACCAAAAGTATCGACACTTCACTATAATCCAAGATCTTGTAGTTTATGTTACCATGGTCTTTCTTATTAGAGACCATGCACTCTATGCAGTGATACAATCGATATGCACTGCTTTTCTTTTTTCTATGTTGTCACGCTCCCACCCTCCAGCCGGTAGGAGAGAATGAGATTGCTGGTACCTTGCTAGCCCCAATCAACAGTTAGCTCACGAAGAGCCCCAATCAATAATTGGCTCACCAAGAGCGAACATGTCACAAGTGGGATTTGAACTCGAGTGGGGAGGATAACAACTTCTCCTCTTTACCACTCGAGCTAGACCTAATTAACTCAATCCATATGCACTCTATGTAGCGATACAATCCATCTTTGACCTCCCCATCTGTTGAAAAGTTTTTTGTATAATGGTACTTTGGGTTTAAGAAATACCTTGCTGCATGTAGAGGCCAATGGAGTTGCTTGTTTCATCTCTCATCAACAATTTTTCAAATAGGAAGATACTTTTGTGTTTTTTCCTTGTAGGCCACCTTTGTTGCCTATTTGCCTAATCCAGGGCCTCCTAAATATAACCTGTTGTGGGTTTATCCCCATCCATCATCCTCAAGAATTTAACAAGAGGCTTAATTGCCTTGTTGATCTCTTCTTCTTTATTCCAAAATGCAATGTCTTAAACTTGGCTAGTGTGCTCTTTCCCTTTTGGCACGCAACTCCATTAAGATGCACCCCATTCATCGCCACAAAACATCTTTCTTAAGTTGTTGTTTTGGCCAATAAGAGATTGTAACATAAGAAAATTCGCTGCAAATTGATTGATGGTGTGGGGCGAATTATATGGCAATAATTCGATACATTAATTATCAATCCGGGTTTGTAAACTTATGAAGTGCTAGACACTGTATGTGCAGAGCTAATCTAAAAAATACACCATTCTCAATGAAGTAAATTCTGCAATCAGTTGCTCCTCTAGCAGTGGATGTTCTAAGGTAGGAATTCAGGTTCAATATAATTTTTATACTCAACAATACTCTGTTGAATGCACTCTGTCAGTTGGATTGACAACCCTAAATTAAACATAAACATTAAAACCAACCAATGCATGCAGACAGAACATCATCATGAGTAGTTACAGGTCAGCAAAGGATTGATAACAATGGTTGCATAAAATTGTAGCTTTGACAATTATCTTTTCAGAGGGTTGCCAATTAAACTAACCATAAATCAAGCATGAGATCCTTGTTCTTACAAGCATAACTAAATTACACAACAACAACACAAAGCAACATTAACCAATCACTATTTCCAAATAATATCATGCTCACTATAGGAATTGATTATGAAACTATACTAATAACAAATTGAAACTAATTCTAATGCAAGGGGAAACTACCTAAGGCGTTACTTTTGAGATGAAGGGGGCCCTGCCTTCCCTCATAAGTATGCATGTTATAAAACTACTCACGAATTCAGAAACTCAGAGGATGAACATGCAAGAGATGTCTTGTATTTCATTATAAAAGCAGAAGACAGAATTAAGAAACCCCCTCCCCCGTCTTTTCTCATCACACATGTTTATATCAGAGGTTTGTATAACCAACACCTCTGGCCAAAACTAACATATCTTTGAAAATAACACATTGTGGTTATGCCATAATGAAATCGGTTCTTAGTTTCAACAGAAGGAATCTAAATTCGTTCTTCATGCCACCTCAATAACTTAATACACCTTAGAATAGTCTCCCACGCTGAGCTGAGCACCTCCAGTTGACACACAGATGATTGGGACAACCGTATTAAACATCTAGGCAAACCCAGTTTAGGAAATCGGGTATTTGTCCCAAACCATGCATTGTCTGAGGAATCCATCATCTTGTCACCCTAATTAGGATGTTTTTGGAACTAATGAGGTCAAAATCAAACAATAAAAACTGATCCACTTTAACTGTTTTTGCTTGATGGGCCGAGTATACATGTGTGGCAATCAAGAAGATCAAGGATGAGCATAGTAGAGTCAATAGATTGTTATATACAAAACTCATGTTCATAAAACTGAGTTCTCTTCCTTTGCAGCTATACCTTTAAAGACACTTACAAGCTCTTCTTGCTGTACTTTACTTTTAAAGACACTTACAAACTCTTCTTGCTGTACTTTACTTCTTTTTCTTGTGGTACGTGTAATTGAAATGCATACTTCGTTTTTCTGTGTGTAATCATGCTTCCTTGTGGCACAGCTGGAGATAGATCATAATGGTATTATCGTAATGAACACCATTGTACTCTGATTCTTGTTTAGATAGAAGCAATAATGCTACCATAAGCCCATTACAGTCAGAGTATTACTTCATTGGATCATGGAAAGGATCAGGAATGAAGGGAATGGTTTTACAATAATAGGATGATGAGAGGTTCAAAAGCGAAGGGTGAAGTATATCAAAAAGGTAAGTTTGGAAAGTGAAAGGGATGGAAACAAATTGAAATGGTAACATAGGATGGAGTTTATGAATGTCAAGTTTATAGTAGTCTCTCATCATAATTTCCAAAATTTCTAACAAATCAGAAAGTCTTAAAACTAGTTTTACCTCAAGTTTACCTCCTTGAAAGCTTGAGCTGGATGCATGTCGAAGCTGAAGATGATGTCTACTGAATGGGCTGTGCTCTGACTTTGATGTGATGCATGAAGATGTGATGATCTGAGCAGAAGATGAACATTTGGGCCGAAAAGAGTATGTTGAAGATGGTCTGAAGGAGCTGGAACTGTGACTATAGAACCAACTTCTGCAAATAATGCCCTGCTACTGTTGCACACTTTTAATGTTGCCACTGTTTATAAGAAATTAACTCATGTTTTTGTGGTACTTCTTTTTCTACTTATGCGTGCGCTTGAGTGTTTCGTATTCATGTGCTGTCGTTCCTATTTCATAACCTGGATCGTTCTTTAGCGTTCAACATGGTCTCTCCTTCTAGCAAACATGTAGGATTACTGCTAGTGCAACTTAACAAAAAATATGAGATGGATCCTGTGTTGAGAGTGTGAGGCTGAGTGGTCGACCTCTAAGCAGCGTTGCAGTTCGAAAATATTTTGACATTCTGCTGCAGGAACAGAGAAATCCGCTACAGGAAAATATGGAAAAATTGGCTTCGAAGACATACCCATACATCCTTCATTGTGCATTTTCTAGAAATTCCATTCGCGCCTTATTCTAATGGCCATATGGGGCACAAAACCCATATCCCAGTTTTTCTTCGTTTGGCCTCAGATGGTTGCAATCACTGAGCAAAAAGTGCCCTTGAAACATGATGCTACAGGAAAGTCTGGAAAAATCTACTATAGGAAGCAGGCTAAATGAATTTTGGGCATGAATAGTTACAGGAAATCATTCCTTTGCATTCTGGTGGCTACCAAATCTTTGCCCCTCTTTGCAGCAGATGTATTGAGAATGTTGCTATACTGTCACTGAACAATGCACTCTTCCCCATCAAAATGCTCCTGTAGCTACATAATTTATGGAGATGAAATACTACTGGAACAAGAACAGGAAGATTCGGGAATGACTGCTGCAGGAATTCTGAGCATATGTAATAAAGAGGATGACACCTTCTTACTGCTTAGGCTGCCAAGCTATACTTGAAATTAAGTCAATCAACTATATGCAACATTTATTGATTCATTTATTGAGCACTGAAAGGTGGAGCATTGCTGCTTACAAGTTTTTTTTTTTTTCAAAACATGAAAAATGAATTTCAAGCAGGTCCAGGTCTAACTACTTCATTTATTACAATATCCTACTCTACTTGGGAAAAAGGAAAACCTCTTCTCAAGTGTAGGAATACTTCCAGTGGAGCCATGTGCGAAATGGGATTACAAATGTACTCACATCCAAGTATGAAAAATATACCTCAATGACTACCTGGATATGAGGAATCAATGGATCTAATTGATTTGATGCCAAGAAGTATTGAAGAAGGAAGTGGTGCTTTGGCCTGATGATCGTCTGGTACCAAAGTTCGATGTAGTCACTTTGTCCCTTGGGTTTTTTTTTCCATTAATATTGACTTGCATGTCCCTCTTTGTCATACTCTGAAGATGTTCAAAGACTTGGCTCTTACATTCTTGAATGCACAAGGGATCTAGACATGCAAGAATTCTTCAATCTCGGGTTCCAAGATCTGCTCTCCATTGAATACTGTCCGTGGCTCTTTGATTTCCCAAGGATAATCAAATGCAAGAATTTGTTTTAGATGTTGCTCATGGGACTTTTATTCTCTTCCTGATATGGAGATCTATTTTCAATTGCCACCATAATTTGAGAAAGTTCTTGAGGTAGCATTCTTCTTTACTCAACAATTCTTGAGCATTGTTAGACACTTCTTACTGGTTGATAATCCTTGTCTTGCACATGGATTTACATATCAAAACTTATAAAGTAAATTTCGAGGCAAAGCATGCACTCTGAGTCTCATGCTACTAAGGCCACGCTGTCACCAAGACCCTATTGACATAACTTACAAGTAGTGAATCAAACCAAAAGGTTAGAAGAAACAATCACACCCACACTTTGAGACTAACTCCTTAAGCACTTCCTCGACAACGACGCAAAAATGTGGGGTGAATTATATGGTAATAATTCGATACATTAATTATCAATCCGGGTTTGTAATCTTATGAAGTACTAGACACTGTATGTGCAGAGCTAATCTCAAAAAGACACCATTCTCAATGAAGTAAATTCTGCAATCAGTTGCTCATTTAGCAGTGGATGTTCTAAGGTAGGAATTCAGGTTGAATATAATTTTTATACTCAACAATACTCTGTTGAATCCACTTTGTCAGTTGGATTGACAACCCTAAATTAAACAAAAATATTAAAACCAACCAATGCATGCAGACATGACATCATCATGAGCAGATACAGGTCAGCGAAGGATTGATAACAATGGTTGCATAAAATTGCAGCTCTGACAATTATATTTTCATAGGGTTACCAATTAAACTAACCATAAATCAAGCACGAGATCCTTGTTCTTACTGGCATAACTAAATTACACAACAACAACATAGAGCAACATTAACCAATCACTATTTCCAAATAATATCATGCTCACTTCAGGAATCGATTCTGAAACTGTACTAATAACAAATTGAAACTAATTCTAATGCAAGGAGAAACTACCTAAGGCGCTACTTCTAAGTTCTGAGATGAAGGGGGCCATGCCTTCACTCAGAAGTATGCCTGTTATAAAACTACTCACGAATTCAAAAACTCAGAGGATGAACATGCAAGAGATGTCTTGTATTTCATTGTAAAAGCAGAGTACAGAATTGAGAAACCCCCAGACTGCCCCTCGCCCCCCCTCCCCCCCGTCTCTTCTCATCACACATGTTTATATTAGAGGTTTGTATAACCAACACCTCTGTCCAAAACCAACAGATCTCTGAAAATAACACATTGTAGTTATGCCATAATGAAATCGGTTCTCAGTTTCAACAGAAGGAATCTAAATTCGTTCTTCGTGCCACCTCCATAACTTAATACACCTCAGAATAGTCTCCCATGCTGAGTTGAGCATGTCCAATTGACACACAGATGATTGGGACAGTCGTAACAAACATCTAGGCAAACCCAGTTTAGGAAATCTTGCGTTCTCCCAAACCATGCATTTTCTGAGAAATATGTCTGCACAACGCCCTAATTAGGATGTTCTGGACAAAACCCATAACTCGGATTTTTGATATTCGTCTTCTTCTATTCGGAAATCGTGCTCGACGATCACTGCCTGTTTACAATTGGCCTGATTTGACTGGAACGTTGATCGGAACTGAACTCAGGAATTAGGCTCGTAAAACCATCATTAGCAAAACAAAGTATAATCCTTCTTAGCTCATTAAAAACAAGGAAAGTAATGATAATTAACCACTTAGTGCTCATAAGCTTGTCCGGGTAAATTCATGAAGGATCATGGCGAAAATGGTAGTAAATGGGTGAGTGGATAGGATTTAATGATCATAAAGGAATAATTCTAGTGATGAAAAGGGTGTCAATTTGGCGACCCAACAAATGGCTTGCTGAACAAGCTTCCTGCCCCCTATGTTTTCCTTCATAAGACTTGTGACCCATGTGTGGTAGATGAATTTGGCTCTAGTTTTGGTTTGTTCCATAAGCCTCTTAACGTAGTCAAGTTTATGTATATCCTCAAGCATGAGGTCTAAACAATGTGTAGTGCATGGAGTGTAGAAAATAGGGTGGTGTTTCTCCTCCAACATTTTGCATGCTAAAACATAGTTAGAAGAATTATCAATTATGACCTGAACAACATTTTGCACTACCATGTCCATAACCACATTGTTCAAGAGCTCAATAATAGCTTTGCATCCTTCCCTTGATTGGATTGATTGATTGAATTTAGAAACATGCTTCATCATGGGCAAGAAATGAGCGAAGTAATGATAGTTTGGGACTGTTATTGCATAGTTTGTAGTTTGGATAGTAGATGGATGAAAAGAGGTCAAATTGGCGTAATTGAACCAATCCCACCCACTGTCACCTCGATGGGAAGGTTCTTTCTATTTAGGGAGGTAAGGCCGAGGGGAAACGTCCACGGTGACCTAGGGTTTTGAGAAGGCAAGAAGGCTTAAAGGCTCAAAGATAAATTCCCTCTCACAAGTCACCACCTGATCAGAAAGTCCGGCTTATAGCCAATAAAGATAACCGGAAGTAATAACCAATAAGATCACCTGCCTGAGACAAAGCAACAATAAAACGATGCATATGCAAGTTTGCTTGCTGGTTAGTACTTCATATAATCAATGACCTTTTTGATAATAAACAATTGAGCAATAAATATTGACGAAGTCAATGTTTGTACGATAGCAATAGTTACAATATCACTTCTTCAATAAATGCTAAAGAAACTTGGCATTTAATGTAACAAATTAACACTTCATTAGATAATGCCTTAACCAACCATTCAATTGCTTTGAAAGTAAAACGATAGTTGGACAAATGTGTTAATAACAAAAGATGACAGCAACAAATAGGGTTAGAAGATTAGTTTTAGTCTAGGGTTAGTAAATTTAGGGTTTGTTCAAAGTATTAGAAGTTGTTTTGAGATCACACTAGGGCTTAGATCAGTGCGTTCCTAGGGCATATGGAGTCAAAAGGAGGATGCAAGAGCTGAAGTATCAAGTGATAATAGTAAGACTAAGGACAAGAAGGTTAAACCTTGAGGTGTTGCTATGGCAAGGCCTCAAGGATGAAACGCTAGGGGAGAGAGGCTCACTTTGGTGTAGGGGAACTAGGCCTCAGTGCTCTCTCCTCCTTCCTTAACTCAATGGAAAAACGACTAGCTCAAAAGATTGCATAAAACTAAGACAAGAGGTTTCGCAAGTAACGTGTTGCTATGGCAAGGCTTTACTAGGCAAACCCTAGGGAAAATCGGCTCACCAAGGTGTAGGGGAACTAGGCCTTGATGCATTTTCTCCTTCTTAGCTCAACAAATAAGAAAACGACTAGCATGGAAGAAGATGGATTGAGTGTTGCTATGGCAAGGCTCAATCCTCTTCAGCAAGGGCTAGAAAGAAAGAATAGAGTGTTGCTAAGGCAAGGCTCTATCTCACTTCAGCAAATAAAATGGCTTAAAACCTTGGTAGGGACATGAGACAAGGACCTTCAATGTGTGCTTGTCACCTAGGGTTTAATTCAAGAAATTATAACCATAAATGCAAGAAAAACAATATTACAACAATTCAATTAAGAAGTTTTGTAGAAATTTACTTACATTTAACCAAGAAATCATATAGCATACCCTAGTTGTAATACCTTCTACCAATAGAAATGCCAAAAATGCCAAGAAAAGACTTCCTTCAACAAGTGCGCCTCACAATTTCAGCCAAATACTCCAAAGATAGCACAAATTTCAGACCTCACTAACGAGTGAGTGAAAGATGATGAAAAAATGAAGGTGAAAACCCTAAATTTATATAGTACCATGACCTAATTTTACTTTTTAGGTCATAAAAGGTCGACAAGGCCAAAATACTAAAATCATACTGTTTTACATTAAATGTTCAAATTAAAACCCTAATCAAGCAATAGAAGGGCGTCATCCCCTTTCTAGGGTGACGTTAGCCCCTTTGAGGGCAAATGCAGCTGCTTGAAGCAAGACGTTAGCCCTCCTTTGGCTTCTCCAAGCTGCCACACATGCCAAACTGCCCTGTCCATCTACCAAAACGCTCATGAAGAAAGGGTGACGTCATGAACCTCCTGGGTGACGTCCTAGGCCTTCCAAGGCCAACGTTCCATTGAAAAGGGCACAATCCCCATAGGTCAAGCTTTGCCAGGGTGCTTCTGCAAGAAGTCCTTCTTCTCTCTGGTGCAAACCCCTTGTCCTGTCTGTGCCCCCTGTTGGGGTCTCAACATCCATCTGGTGGGCTCTTCAAACCCATGGAGGTCCGAATTGATTATCTCCCCATGTGTACCTATCCAATATGGTACCTATCCGTCGGGCATGATCCTGGACATCAACAACTGTGCCCTCCATGGGCTCATAAGTCACAGGTATCATAGCAATGTCAATCACATCTCATCATCAATATTATTAAACATGTGCATAAAACCCCTATTACCCCAGTTAAAAGCTCAAAGACATTATACAAGCTTGCAATACAAGTCTGGGCAAAGTGACAGGGCGTCCTATTGGGCTAGTGTCCACTAGAAAAGGAAAGTTCCCGGAAAAGACTAAATCTAAGCCATGTAAGTGGGTGAAGTGGACAAGGGATGTCCTAACAATGGGCGCAGTGAAAGCAGGGGAATGCACAGCTTTACCTGTGGGTGTCTTTGTAGAAGGCGAGCTGCACTTGTCCTGGATGCAATTGTTTCCAAGCCCATTCATGCCTTTTATTCTTTATTCTTATTTCTTTTTTCTTCAAGAAGTTAATCATGGGACACTGCCCTGGCGTGGTGACCAGTGGTGACAGCGTTACCCACAAATACTTTCACAAAATTGAGAAGGATGGCTCGTAATGAGACCCCCTTTCTCTTGGCCATGCAACCAAGAGTCACTACCCTGGCGTGGTAACCAGCTGCTAGTAGTGTCATACTGCTAGGTACCCATGGACCTAATAGGTTGGCTCGTGATAAGACCCCCTATCCTCTGACTAAGTCTTGTTTTATTCTTTTTATGGGTCCCCCTTGTTACTTGCTGAGAAGCCTTTTACTGCTTTCTCGGGGATCCTTGGGCGAAGCATCTCGAGGTTTTAATTTTAGGCTTTTATCTTTTGCCAGCTTGCTTTTACCTTCTGGGCCTTTAGCCCCTTCTTCCCACAAGGCAAGGTGCAACCCTCAAATGATTGGCCAACCCAATGCCTGGACAAATGAAATGGGGTAGATGAAGTGGTAATATGAAAGGAGTGGACGATGGCTTTTCAGAAATCCCCCGCCTACGGGCATAGGCATGCTAGGGCATCCCGTCATTCCCCCCAGACATGGTCAAGTGGACAAGTATAAGATCCAAGCATTTGTTAGAAATAAAGGAATTAAATGCACATATTCAAAGGTTTTGAGGATCAGAGTGACACATACCATGATACCCAGACTCATTACCTATTGGAGCAAGAACCATCTCTGACACAAGACCAAGCCGATGGTGATGGATGCTGCTGCTGGCAAAGTAGAGGCGCTGAAAGGGAGAAAAGATGGGCCCTCCAGGGCCATGCCTAAGTCGATCTGGCTCTCGGTACTCCATGTCTAGGACCTGCGGGCCTCGAGACATAATCTCCTAGTTATCCGTAAAAGAGGGGATAACAATGACTTTCCATCGATCCATCCATCAAACATTATGGTACATCCTATTCTAGTCCATGATTCTTTAAATTCCTTAAAGTATTCATTTATATCTTAAATTTTCTTTGATACAATCTAGCCCCTCATATCATGATAAGTAGGGCGCATTTGAAGCCTGAATCTCATGTAGCGATAGCATCTAGCATAGGTTGATAATAGGGAGAGCGGGCAACATTGAATGCTATGTCTACATCATACCAAAATAGTCCAATGTATCAGAAAGCAATGTTCCTTGCTTCTTTCTTCCATTGATATGAATGGTGGGCTTGGAACTTGGTGTGGTGCAAGGTACAAAGAATGAGCTAGTGTTTTTTCTCTTTGGATTGGGTATGACATCTTGATCCCTATCTCTTGGAGAGATGAATCTAAAGGGATCATGAGAAGGGTGCGTGGAGGCTTCAAAACTGTGGTTTCTAGATCCACTACGATGTCCAAGTATTTCAAAAGATCTCCCTATTTCCTGTAGAATTTCTTTTTCTTAGCTTAATTTACTGAAATGGCTTCAATAAATGTTTTCATTTGAGCTCTCAAATTAGTTGACACCTTTGGGAAGCCTAAGTGGCATTTCACCATGTGTATACCCCTTCTTTGATTTCCTTCCCACAATTGTCGCATTCCCTCGACGAATATCCATGTAGTGGTTCCATATAAGGTTCCTCTCCATTCTTGGAGCCATGGGAATGTCTTACATAGTAAAAAAATATGCAAATATAATTATAATGCCATCTTAATGTTTAAACAAGAAATTGGCAATTTACATTTTGTTGGAATGAGGGTTTGAAATATGTGAACTTACCTTTGAATGCGTAGAAGATTTTCCAACAAAAATCCTTCAATATTGTAGCAAATTGGTAGACGGTGGAGGTAGATCAATTCCCTACTAAAATCTTCCACAACTTAGTGCTAAATTAGTTGCAATTTTCTCCAGGCTCTAGTTAATGCTACAACTCCAAGTTCTTCAATTTCTCACAATGAAAAGTGTATGAGGCAAAGGGGGTTTGTTTATATATGCTTGGTATTAGGGTTTTAGGGGGGATGGGGAGCCACATTTTGCTTTTTTATTTTTAAGGTTGATCAGGCTACATGTAGGCTACCTAGTCAGCTTACCGGGATTGGTCGGTTTAAACCTTGAACTAATCGATTGACCAATTTTGAGTCGAACTGGTTGGGTTAGAGGTTGGTTTGCCCCAAAATTAATTAAAAATGACTAGTTTTGTTCAAACGGGTTGATTTTGACTACACTTGTTAGTATGTTACTCTCTTATGTTACCCAGTCTTTTGTGACACATCCCCTAGCACCTAATTCATATTTTTGCTCAAAAATTGTAATTATGTTGATATAAAAAGGGGTTTTCTTCAATTTAGGCACATGCCTAAGTAGGCCATGTTTAATAGTTGATACGGTTATTAAACCTTGCGTGGAAACTTATTTTTGTTGTTTTCTCCTAAGAAGACATACTTATTACCGCCCAAACTAGCAGTCCTACAAGGTCTTAGATTGATATGGGAGCAACACAAGGGATAGGTGCCCAATGTCACCACAACAGCTATCCTTTCCATGTTCAAGCCCAACTCCCACCCACGAAAGGCTTTGGGAGGCTTCTCCGTAACACGACACAATCACCTTTCCCAACCGATTAGTAGATCATCGCCTTAATTAGCGGGCCATGGTGAAGGGTAGGAGTTAATTATTTTAATGCTTGTTGAAATAAAAGACACTGCAGAAAACAAAGTGACTGAACAATAAGCTAACTTACAAGAGAGAGAGGAGAAATGTTCTTACCACTTTTTCGGATGATTAGCTATGTGAGTACCTTGACCAAAGTGGCTGAAATTGAGTAATCTTCTTGCTGTCCTGTTAAATCAGACCTGCAAAACACAGTAAAACGCAAAAAACAAGAAAGGAAATGGCCTTTTGGGGCCTCCCACATGTGCAAAAATGCACTAGATCACTAGATTTGTGGGTAAGAAGGTTAGGGAATCAAAGTATAAGTGTTTGCTAAGCCCAATAGCCTTTAGATCTGCTGTAAATTTAATTTCCAGCAAGCCAAAAATTACTTTTTCAGAATTGGGGTTCAAATCCCTCCAGGGTCAAAACCCAAAAATTAGCTACAGCAAAAAATTTCAATTGTTGGGTTGTAGTTATGCTCTATAATGACCGTAAACAATGATATAATGTCTAAAACAGATCTGGAATTAAAATAGAAGGGTTTAAGAAGATACGACTTACAAAATGCACCCTTTTGATGTGTTGACAAAGTGTAGATCGATTTGAAGATTTTACTTGCTGTTATAGCACAAATCTGCACACTTTTTCTCAAACCCTTGTAATAGATGTTTAATGAAGCAAAAAACTTAAGGGAATATTTACCTTGGGGTAGTGAAAATCCCAAGAGGCAAAAACCCCAAGATCTACTAGCTTAATAAAGATAAAATTGAAATACAAAGCTAGGGTATGATTTTTTTGTATTTTTGTAATAAAAGAATGATTGAAAATATTTTTAATTAAAATGGTTGAAGAAATTGAGAGATTTTCTTACCTTATGATGTCTCTGAGTTTCTGCAATTATGACCCTGTGAGTTTAAGATTGGTCGGATAGATTTATAGAGAATTGGGTTTGGAGTGGAAGCACTATTTCTCCCAATGCTAGAAATTTATCAATAGATGGGTTCTTCCTTGGATCTTGCTAGGAGAGCTCCTCTACAGGATGGTCTCCAAAACAACAATCAACTTGGGTCGAAGAGATAATAGACCACTTGGTTGGAGCTACTCCCAAACGAGTTGGTCCAACAACTTGGGTGTATTACCCTTGGATCTCACAGAGAGAGTAAGGAGACGAAGGCCTATCTTCTCTCTTCCACATGACTATGTAGTCCCTCAATGGATTGATTGCTTATCTTCTGCAAGTCTCCTAAAAAACCCTTGTCAAAACACAATTACGAATATCCAAGACCCAGAAAAACAAACATTACAACATATAATCCACAGTGACACAAAGAATTGAGTTATGTAAAATAACATTATGATCTCGCAAAGTTTCAACAACAACAAATGAGAGGAGTAGCTAGACTTATATAGTAAAACTTGTAACGACTAGTTTTTAATTCCTTCATAAAAAACAAATTTTCTTGGTTTGCACATCCATAATGGGTTGGAGGCTAAACCATTTGATATATTTTTTTATTACATCCATCAATGGTCAAAATGGGAAAAATCCATATAAAATATGCTTGACTAATTTATTTGGTGGAGGAGATAAACTTAGGGACAATTTCCCCGTGAGAAATGAGCATAATGGCTATATTTTGTCCACATTGACTATTCTTCCTTCCAACAGCTAGTTTGACTTGTCAAATCAATTAATGAGTAGTTGCAATTTTTCCCAAAGAGGATGATTCGGTCATTTAGTGGTTAAATTAACCACTTTGCTTGGAAATAGAGCATCTTTGAATAAAATTAATTATTTTGCATGTGGAGAAGGAATCTTTGACTTGTAAAAATTATTCCAAGACCAACGGACCTCCAACGTTTCACTTCATGACCATTTGACCTTGTAAAAAGTTCTCAATGACTTTGTAGAGGAAGTGGGACGATTTTCCTTTGAGGGACATTATCTCTCTCAATAATCCATCAATCAAAATTCTATGACATGGGTTTCGCTGGGTATTTGTTTTTGCTAATTTTGAACCCATGTTGTATTTTTGCCTCTAGGGTGTGTCTGCATGAAAAGAAGTGCAATGCTGAAAACTCCCTTAATATTTTGTTAATCACAACTTTGCAGCATGGTTTTGGTTCATGATCTCTCTCCGGTCATTTTGAACCCATGTTATATTTTTACCTTGGGGACCTCTACATGAAAAGACGTGCACTACATGAAAAGACGTGCAGTGATGAAAACTTTGTGAGACTGCCATGTTAAGAACAAAAATGATAGTGCACCATGGCCAAGGTATGCCTACAAACTCAATATAAAATAACCATGTGGGAAGACATAGATGTGCATGACATGGACTGGACTAGCCCCCACAAATTGCAATCATCCCTACATAAGACATGTGGCTTCACACAATCATGTGTCCCAATAGATCCATGCCACAACCTCCAATCCTATCTAGGACAAGAGATGGTGAGACGAGGACATTGATCATGATCGGACTAAGTCTGGAAGTCCACTACAAAAATCATCCACTATGGTTTACATGGCTTTAAATTGCATCCTTGGGTTTACAATGGTGTAGCCAAAATGAAAACTCTAGGGTACCTCCTGGAGAGGTAACAATACTCATTGTGGGGAAGGTTATAATGTGTCATGAACCACTTTCCACTTTCTTGTGGAGTCATACGTTGGGTCACACTTGAATCCAAAAATAGAGCTTCATCTTATCTCACTAAAGGTGACATGTCTACCTTACCTTAAACGTTGTTGCATTTTCATCGCACATCAATATTATTTCCATCTAAGACCCTCTTCTTACACTACTTGTAGTTATGACTATTTGTTTACACTGTTAGTACACATTATTATTTTTTGAAGTAAACGTGGAACTAATTTGAGCATCCTTGCCCCTGGTTTCATTTTAAGAATCACCTTTCTTCTTCTCACTAAATTTCTAACTCAAACACCCTTTTCCTTCCTCTTGGTTTCTTCCTTAAATAGTGCAACTATCCCTCAATTAAGTGTTAACTTCTCAAGTTGATAATTTGGTGTGACATCCAGTCTATAAAGGAGTTTGGTAGGCTTGCAAACAAGGTTGACACTATTGAGATTCACAAGAGAGTGAGAGAATCGATTGAAACCAACACAAATCCTAATTTTTTAATAAGAGAAAAACAAACTAGCACTAGGGCAGTGCAACATTTGAAGAGAAATCACCCAAGAGGAGTGCAACCCTAGAGAGAGAATGAACCAAGAACAAGTGTGCTAGAGAGAGAGAGAAACCCAAGCACAAGAAAAAGTGCAACACTTTGCCCTTAGGCAAATCAATTTTATTAGAAGATGAATGAATCACTTGAAATAGTTAAATTGCAAACGAGAGTTGGGTATTTATACACAACTCAAGAGTGGGTCCCTTCCCCAATAGGGTTTTTGAGCCTACATATACAAGGTCTGTGTTAGCCAAACCTACAAATATAATAATGATACAATATAAGGTTGCTTGTGGTTGAAAGTGAAGATTATACCCGTATGTTCAATGCCCCCCCTTAATTTGAACATGGAGTTATGGAGAGAAGGAATTATACACATCCCCCCTTAATTTGAATGAGGGACCATGGAGAGAAGACATTACACACATCCCCCTTTAATGTTGATTAGGGGCCACATAGAGAAGAAGTTACATATCACCCCCCTTGAATGCCATATCCTTCCCCAAGTATCTAGTGAGATATTTGGCAGCATTGACCGCCCATCAGTGTCAGTGGTGGACGAAGCTTTAGGTCAGTGGGCATATCATTGACCTTGGTGAAAAGGATGGTGGAGGAGGCTTTTGATGATGCTCCAATTCGCATTTTGGTGCAAGAAAATCGATTGAATCTATAAGAGTGGATATGGCCCAGTTGGGCATAGGCCTTGAATTGGTCGGAGAAGGAGGAATTAGATTGATGAAGAAGTCTTCTTCATCATCATTGAACTTTTCAGCTACTAGAAGAGGAGTGTTGGAAGGAACATTTAGTAAATAGAAGAGATTTCCATAGGATTGGAGTTGGACGAGACATAAATAAGGTCCTTGTCATCATCATCTGTTTGCCTAGTCATTGTAGGAAGAGTGCTTGGGGAAACACTTGTAGGGTTAAGAGGAAGACCAACATCATAATGTGAAGGGGAAAGATCCACTGAAACATGCTGAGAATCATTTGTAGTAGAATCGCTTGTAAGAAGAAGAGGAAACTTTGTTGGACCGTGAGTAGGAACTTCATCAAAGATAGCATCTCTATATTCAATCACCTAGTGAGTGGAAGGATCATATAGATGATATGCCTTGGAAGCTTTGTTGTAGCCCACCATAATGTAATAGTGATTTTTAGGTTCCGATTTTGTTTTGCTTTTCACTAGGAATATGGGACCATGCATTGGATCCAATTTTTTTGAAATGCAAAACTAATGGTTTGTTTCCATACCATTTATCATATGGAGTCATATCTTAAACAACGCGAATAGGTATAAACTTAATGATGTGGGCTGCACATACAACCGCTTCTCCCTTCTTGTCCTGATACAATTAATCTTTTTCTTGCTTTAATTTTCCACTATTGATTTGAATTCTTTGAATTTCCCAAAAGCGTCGTCCTTGGATCTAATGCTATATATATCTAAAGAAAGCGAGAAAAATTATCAATGAAGGTGACAAAATACTTAGCTCCCCTCGAGAAGAAGAGGCCATAGGCCCACAAATATCACTATGAACCAACTCAAGAGGTTGAGAAGCTCGTCTCGCTTTTTCCTTAGGAAAGGAATCTTGATGGTGTTTCCCAAGCACACACCCTTCATAGACACCACTGATGATTTCAATTCTTTGAATTTCCCAAAAGATTCATCCTTGGATTGAATGGTGTACATCTAGTGTAATATCCCTTACTAATTTTTTTCAATTTAAGCTCAATTTGTTGGTGTGGACATTTTAACAAACAATTTGAGTGCAAGCAACTTCCTTCAATAGATTAGTAATTCTGACTTTGTTTGCTAACAGTATATAGTAGTCATACAAAAGGTAGACCTAGAACTTGCTGCATTGATATTATATAGCTATGGTAGTATGACTTGACACTAACAGAAAACACTATAACAACAAGCAAATTGAGATAATTTCTGACCTGTGTATTAAATAAATAGCTGTCTGTAGATAGATAAAAGATACATCAGTAATAAAGTGAAATGACATGCCTGTAGGAGTAGTCTCTATGCAACTATCAAGTGGATAATGAGACAACAATCCCTTGACAAAGAACTCGGCTCAATCTGGAAGGCCTCTGCTCAATAAATATCAGTCCCCACTGAAAGATGGCGCTTCCCCACTCAAGGAACATGGCCCAACAGAGATATTGTTTGCCCAACAGATGAGAATTAGTTCCAGCAAGTGTAAATCAGCCCAACATGAATAAAATCGGTCCCAGCCAGTATAAACTCGCGCAACAAGTAAATGGTGGCCCCAACTTGTATAAACTTGGCCCTAGCAAGTGTAAACGACCTCCCTATAGCAAGAAATCGACCACTCTATCCAGAAATTCGCTCCCACAGTAAAATATTGCTGCCCAGCAAGAGGAACACATCCCACAACAGAAGGAACTCGCCCAACAATGAATAAACTTCGCCCACAACAGAGGGAACTCACCCAACAGTGAATAAACTCGGCCCCAACTCTAGAAAATGCAGCCACAACACCAAAAACACAGACACTGAACCCTACTCGCCCTCTTCAAGTAAATTAACCCCTATGAATGGAAACTCAGCTGCCAAAGATGAAATACTCAGCCACATTGAAGCACAATGAAGAAATCAGTATGATCTCTCCTCTTCGATCGGCTAGGGTGGATAGTTTCACCACTGAACCCAATCCCAAATTCCTCTAGGGTTTTTTGTCCCAAGAGCCAAAGCCACAAGAGCTCGCTCAATTTCGTTTTTAGAAATTAACAATTGCATAATGAGAGAGGGCACCCTCATTCCTCTTTAATTCTCTCGTTGACCCTTTTATCCTTTTAATAATTAAAACGACTTTATGGATTCAAGTCACTTAAAGACACCTTTTTTAATTAATTACTCAATGTCACTTTAAAAAGGTTACTTTTCCGCTGCAACGACATTAAATGATTAATTAATCTCCTTTTCTCCATTGACTATAGTCTACGGAATCACTTAGGCTATTACGTCGATCTCTTGGAGTTATTATTTGAAAAAGGGACATTACAATGCTCCCTTCCCGAGATTGCTTGTCCTCAAGCAACTGCAAGTTAGGATGCTGCAAGATCTGGTCTCCTTTCCACATGGCATCCTCTACTGGCAAATCTCTCCACCTGATGAGGTACTCTCGGATCACCCTGTTTCATAGTTTCCTTTCCCAGACCCGCAATATCTCAGGAACCGATACTAATTGCCCCTCCTCATCCAATGTAGGTAACTCTATCGAAGTAGTGACTTGCTTTCCCAATTCTTTCTTGAGGCACGAAATACGAAATACATTGTGAATCTTACTTTCCTTCGACAACTCCATCTCCTAAGCTACCTCTCCAACTCTTCGGATTGTTGAGATTTGGGTACCTTGGAAAGTGGTCCCCTTGTGTTTGTGAGTCTCTAAACACAAAGGGGGAGACTATTACCCTTATTACTTTACTTTATGTTCTAATTTCACTGTGACTTGGGAGATTTAAGTCAAAAGTGAAATATGTCACTTAAGTCATTAAAGTGACATTTAATTCACTTTGTGGGTGAGTTAAAGGACATTTGGCAGACTAAGGAAAGTGGGTTTCCTAAGTGAGATTTTTGGATTAAATCTCACCCATTGATTAGACATGACTAGATTGGATCTAGGCCATTGATTTTTTAGGGTTTGGCCAAAGAGAGGCTAAAGGAGGGAAAAGGGCAAATATGAGACTCATTCTTCACTTGAGAGATTTGAGAGGAGAGGAGAAGCAGAAGAGCTCTTGGGCACATTTGTTGAGGAGGATAGGGCGCATGAGGTCAAGGGTTTGGGAGGAGCCTTAGCTTGGTACTAGTCTACCATGGTGTATGGGCTACATATTGGAGGAGGGCACATTCATCTAGAGAGGGGCGCATTAGCTTGTGAAGGGGCACATTCTTGAGAGAAGAGGCACATCAAGTTGAGGAGAGGCGCACCTTGAGGAGGGAGCCTACTTGTTGAGGAGAGGTGCACTCTATGAGGAGTGGAGGTCGCATGGCAAGGAAGGGTGCATGCTATTGTGGGAGTTTTGCTTGAGGAGGGGCGCACTTAGGCTTAGTGCGCACCCATCCTTGGAGGGAGGCACTCTTGAGATGAGGGCGTAAGACCAAGGGCGAGGCAAAGGCAAGTCAAGTTTCTAAGGCACAAGCAAAGGGCAAAGGCCAAGCAAGAGGCAAGGAAAGAGGTCAAGGCACTAGCAAGAGAGGAAGGGCGCACTAAGGCAAAGGGCGCCTTGCTTCAAGAGGCTAGCAGACACATCTTCAAGGGACTCCAAAGCATCCGAGAAGGGTTGCTATTGTACTAGGTTCACTTGTATATGTTTTCCTTGTTGTACATTTTGCTTTGCGGCCTTCTATATACATCTACTCCAAACTGGTTTTCTCCATGGGGTTTTTTTCAGGGTCATGTTGACCAAAAACTAATGTGTCCAATTTCATGCATGCTTAGATTTGTTAGCTCAACATTTTAGAGTTGTAAAGATCCGAGGAGTGTTATGTGTTTGAGTATTATTGCATGTGATAACATTGGAATGTAAAAACACTTGCAAGGGCACCTCAAAGAACACTTAACCAATGAAAATTATGGGCAGAAAGTTACTAAATTGTTTGCTGTCCTAAAACGCAGCAAAGGATAGTTTTGGAAGATTAAACTTAGAGCTAAATTCTGGTCAAAGACAGATCAGATTTAGCAGCCTCATAGTACCTCAATTCTCTTCATGGTATCAGAGCCCTTGGTGGCAAAGACTTGCTGATTTCTAGTGCATTCAGTGGACAATTTTGTGACAGCTTGTTGGCAGAGTTTTGTGACAGCTTGTGGGCAGATTTGTTGGACAGTTGCAGGATTGTGGACAGCCTCTTATCACACCTGTGTGGATTGGAGTGAGGCTGATTTTGGACAACCTCTTTTCACACCTGTTTTGTCAAGAGCGAGGTTGTAGTTTGATTGGCTCTTTTCACACCTGTGTTGATAGGAGTGAGACAGTACTCTTGTGCATCAGTGTGAGCTTTAGTGGACAACCATGTCGGTGTCCCAAATGCGGGCAGAGGATAGGCTAGATACAGCTAGCAACTGGTCCCCTTGGAAGACCAGGATCACTTTCGTCTTGGAGGATCTTGAACTATGGGATATAGTTCAAGCTCTCGTGGTGATTCCTCTTGCACTTGCTCCTTCACCATTGTTGGATGCAGATTTCAGGAAGAAAAACACCAAGGCGAAGAGGACTATTTGTGATGCAGTGAGGGACCGCATCATACCTCATCTGACCATTACAGACTATGCATTTGAGATGTGGGAGTCTTTATGCAAGCTTTACCAGAGTCCAAACCAAAACCGGAAGATGGTTCTACAGGACAAGCTCAGGGGCATTCAGATGCTCGATTCCGAGTCGGTTACATCATTCCTTGGCAGATTTACACAGATTCGAGACGAGTTGGCCGCAATTAGGAAGATTGTGGATCGTGACATCTTGGTGAAGACAACTTTGAACAACTTTTCCAAACCTTGGGGTTCATTTGTACGAGGTATTATAGCTCGAGAGGTCATGTTGACCTGGGAGAGACTTTGGGATGACTTTGTACAGGAGGAGTTCAGATGCAACTCAGGATCTTCAGGACAACAATGTATTTTAGAGGGTGATGAGGATCTTGCTTTGTGGACTAAGGGCAAGAAGAAGATCGACGAAGGTGCTAGAAAGGGTCCCAAGGGAGGGGCCAAATCACAACAGAGTGGCCGTGGGAAAGAGAGAGACATGAGCACAGTGAGATGCTTTGCTTGTGGAGAGTTGGGTCACTATGCAAGATAGTGTCCCAAGAAGAAGAAGAAGAAGAAGAAGAAGAAGAAGAAGAAGAAGCAGCAGGATGGTACTGCAGCGACAACAGAGGAGGATGAGTTTGTTGCTCAGTTTGCGAGGGAGTGTGCGTTCGTCAATTGTTGTTCAGTTAATGCACCATCCAGCATTAGGTGGGGAGACATAGTTGAGGAGGACCTATTGACTTAGAGTAGTGATTTAGAGGGAGCCGAGACTCAGTTTTTGAGGACACCATCTTTAAGGGCTTGAAACCCTGTAGTGACATGGCTGCTTGAAACCCATCACTAAGGGCTTGGTACTCCTCTGAGTAATTATTAAAGGTTTCACCCTATTCTTGCTGCCCTTGATTTCTTGTTTGCTGCTCCCCCAAGAAATTAGGCATAAGAGGTCTAGGAATCACTCCACTGGTGGTCCTAGTGCCAACGTGTGTTGGAATGTTATTGTTGCTGCCTTCTGCATGATTCCCATTGTTCCAATTGGAACCCCCTACACCATTGTTACCCCTATGGTTTTGGTTCTCATTGTGTCCATTAATGCCCCCCAAACCATTGTTTCCCCCATGGTTTTGGTTTGCTTGAGTGTTGTTAATCAACCGAGTCAAGAGTTGTGCCAACTGTTGTTTCCCACTGGCTAAACCTTCTAGGATTTGTATGGCCTTGTCCTCATTATTGTTGTACCCCATGTCTCTCTCTTGTTTTGCCTATAGTTGATCCACTTCTTCTTCTACTGGGTGAAATATGTTTTCTATCCCTTGTTTCCTTCTTCTGTAAGTGATGTACCCCTCGTCTCCTTGCCTCATGAATTAACAAACCCCCTCAGGCTGGCAGGATTGAGGCTTTGATACCAGTGTAATAACCCTTACTATTTTTTTTCAATTTAAGCTCAACTTGTTGGTGTGGTCATTTTAACAAACAATTTGAGTGCAAGCAACTTTCGTCAATAGATTAGTAATTTTGACTTTGTTTGCTAACAATATATTGTAGTCATACAAAAGGTACACCCAGAACTTGCTGCATTGATATTATATAGTTGTGGTAGTATGACTTGACACTAACAAAAAACACTATAACAACAAGCAAATTGAGATAAATTCTGACGTGTGTATTAAATAAATAGTTGTCTGTAGACAGATAAAAGATACATCAGTAATAAAGTGAAAAATGATAGGCCTATAGGAGTAGTCTCTATGCAACAATCAAGTGGATAATGGGACAACAATTCCTTGAAAATGAACTCGGCCCAATCTGGAAGGCCTCTGCTCAATAAATATCAGTCCCCATTGAAAGATGGCGCTCGCCCACTCAAGGAACACGACCCAACAAAGATATTGTTCGCCCAACAAATGAGAATTAGTTCCAGCAAGTGTAAATGACCTACCTATAGCAAGAAATCGACCCCTCTATTCGGAAATTCGCCCACACAGTAAAATATCGCTGCCCAACAAGAGGAACACAATCCACAACAGAGGGAACTCGCCCAACAATGAATAAACTCGGCTCACAACAGAGGGAACTCACCCAACAGTGAATAAACTCAGCGCACAACAGAGGGTACTTGCCCAACAGTGAATAAACTTGGCCCCAACTCTAGAAAATGTAGCCACAACACTAAAAACATAGCCACTGAAGCCTACTCACCCTTTTCAAGTAAATCAACCCCTATGAATGGAAACTCAGCTGCCAAAGATGAAATACTCACCACACTAAAGCACAATGAAGAAATCAATATGATCTCTCCTCTTCGATTGGCTAGAGTGGATAGTTTCACCACTTAACCCAGTCCCAAATTCCTCTAGGGTTGTTTCGTCCCAAGAGCCAAAGCTACCATAGCTCTCTCAATTTTGTTTTTAGAAATTAACATTTGCATAATGAGAGAGGGCGCCCTCATTCCTTTTTTATTCTCTCGTTGACCCTTTTTTGACCCTTTTGCCCTTTTAATAAATTAAAGTGGCTTTATGGATTCAAGTCACTGAAAAACACCTTTTTAAATTAATTACTCAATGTCACTTCAAAAAGGTTACTTTTCCGCTGCAACGACATTAAATAAATAATTAATCCCCTTTTCTCCACTGACTATATCCTACGAGAATCACTTAGGCTATTACGCCGATCTCCTGGAGCTATTATTTGAAAAGGGACATTACATCTAAAGGAAGCGAGAAAAATCATCAATGAAGGTGGGGAAGCACTTTGCTCCCTCAAGAGAACGAGTGGCCATAGAGGCCCACAAATGTCACTATGAGTCAACTCAAGAGGTTGGGAAGCTTACCTTGCTTTGTCCTTAGGAAAGGATTCTTGATGGTGTTTCCCTGAAACACACCCTTCATATATACCACTAGGTGGTGCAATTTGTTGAAGATCATTAACCATGTGCAAACGACTCATATGTCGCAAGGAACCAAAGTTTGTAAATCCCAAACGTTGATGAACATGTTGGTATTGTTGGCATTGACTACAAAAGCAGCAAATCCTTTCCATTTCAAGGAAGTACTCTTTCCTAGCTTGTACATATGATTGGGTTCATCGCAATATCCCAAGGAAACCACTTAAAAACCATCATTCATGACCTTTACAACCCATCGATTTGGATAAAATTCTACCTTTTTGTTTGTGTGTGTGATGTGGTAAATAGAAATAATATTTGGTCCAAATCCTAGAACATGAAGGACATCTCCAAACTTGGTAGTGTTGGTGATGATATCACCACATCTTGAACTGGTAAGGTTGAGTTAATCGATGACCACTTTCTCTCCATTGTTCCATTGTCGATAATCAGCGAGGAGGTGTTGATGCTGGTATCTCTCGAGTTAGCAATCCATCCTTGTGAAGAGGATGACCAATAGGCAAATTGCACAACAAGATGTGCATTGTGAGAGGATATAGCAATATTGAGAGGATCCAATAGTGTCTTAAAAAATCCCCTTATCGGACCTTGTTTGTTTTGCAAACACTTCAACCTTTTGAAGATGAGAAATGCAAGATTTGAAGGTGTGCCATTATTTATAACAAAAATTACATATGGGTTTCTTCTTCTTTAAAGACCCCCGTTAACCTTCTCAAACTCATGCTTAGAGATAGATAGCTTTTGAATGAGCTTGATCTCGGGGGATAATTCTCCCATATTCATTAACGTGACTTAATGTTGGATAAGATTGGCGAAAACCTCCTCAAGAGAGGGAATCTCGTAACTTTTCATAAATAGAGGAATACTATAAAATATGATGGCAAAGGATTTGAACTTTGGAGAGAGATTATTCAGAACAATACTTACATATTTTGAATTTGATTTTACCTTTCTTCTTGATGTAATGATGTCAGGCTTGAGGATCTTAAACCTCATAATATACTCCTCAACATTGTCAAAGTCACCCATTTGGAGATTAGAAAGCTCAATTTCGAGTTTGTTTACCTGAGTGTTATGTTCCAAAGAGTGTCTTGAAGGTATCCCAGATTTCCTTCACACTTTTGTTGTCCTTGGTATGATGAATCAGATCTGGCTCGACATATAGGGTGATTAGCCTGAGAGCTTCATCCTTCTTCAGACTAACGAGGTCATAGATGTCATTGTTGGCAGGAGGAAAGGAGGAAGGTATTTCTCCATGTACATCCACAAACCCTTACTTTGAAGAAGGGTAGTCATTTTATCTGCCCAAATATTATAATTAGCCCTGTTACCTCTCAAAATGCATGAGCATTTTGAGATATTCTTTCCAGCAGTGCAAGCTTTGTTATTATGATGACTTTCGGTTGGTAGCAGAGATAGGTTGGCATGAGTAATATCAAAGGTTGTCTTTGGGATGGTGTAATGAAGATCTATACCTCATTTATTCATACTGAGTTAACATAATAGCTGGTCTGATCAACATTGAGGATGCATATCATGGAAAAGGTTATACATTTGATGCACCATGAGATCCTTGGCACATTCCACTAGCAAGGTCATCCATAGGAGGAAGAGCACCCATCATCCAAGAAATTATTGTGAGATTTATTATTGATTATGGAGTATTCATTATGAATGCCTTAGGAGATTACAACACATCTTGAGAAGTGTTCTGGCTGTGGAGGTGACATGTGATAGAGCATTGCTTGTTTCAAGGTTAAAAGGTCATCATCAAAAAAGCTGTTGGAGATAGGTTTGCATTGTCACACATTTGGATGCATAATATTTCATTGAGGATCCTTTTGATGAATGTTCACACTCCCTGAGGCATATTTGCATATTTGGAGGCATTATCATCTTTATGGGCACCTTTCACATTACATGGAGTACTTTCTACATATTTGGAAAAAATATATGGCTTGTTGACATTCTTTGCAAAGCACCTTGATGGGATGCCCCCTATGGAATGAAGACATATGGCACAACTTTTCATAAAATTATTATTAAAATCAGCCTTGAAACCATATCTTGTGGAGTGACTTGCATGGAACACTCTAAAAGGCAAATTTTAATTATTATTCATGATATACCAGCCCTAATTGAAGAAGGCATTATAGGAAGAAGCCTCTAGAATGGCACAAGGGTTAAGATTTTTTTTTAATTTTTAATGGAACGTGTAGCATGGAAGAATCTAGAAGATGGTTTTTGAAGGAGCGTCCGGCCTTCATCCCTCATTTATGGCATGGAAAATCACTATTTCGGGATGTGTTCAGCCCAAGAAGGATACATGTGACAATCTCTAGTCATCTTAGGAGGACGTCTAGCCTTGGAGGCCCACATGTGCCATCTCCAACTGCTTTAAAAAATAACATTAAGTGCTTTTGAGGAGCACCCTTCTTCTAGGGATATCTAGAAAATACTAATAATATTTTATTTCACATAGAAGTGTAATGGAGCCTATAAAAGGACATCGTCCCTCCATTTGCATGGTGTGTTTTCACTGTGGAGAAAACCTTAGATCATTGGGTTGAAAGTGAAGATATCTTGAGCAGGTTTGGAGCATCATTAAAGAAATATTCAGGGTTGTAAATATTTCTTGTAAGGTCACTATTGTATCTTGTCTTCGTCTGTTCTTGTCTGGAAATGTTGTTGCTGTTTTAGGGTTATTTTCCAGCATAAAGAGGTCTGAACAGTGACGTTGTTGTCCTCTCTAGGATCCATAAATTCAGATTTGTTTATGTTATGTACCGGGACTGATTTTTCTTAATAGAAGGCTGTCTTTTACTTCATATCTCAGATTCTGATTTATATGATGAAGAAAGAATATAACAAGGGTATTATTGTATCTTTATGATCATAGTATCTTGGCTGGAAATTGAATTTGCAGTACTGTTATAAGTAAGGAGGACTGCTGTTCATGCATCTTCATTGATTGAATATTGTCCATTGTTGAATTCTCCAAATCCTTAAAAGTGTATTGTCTCCATTTCCCAAGGATAAGGCACTGATCTACTTGAATCCACCATCTAATATCTATTACATATCATAAATCTTTGATTGCTAAATCTAATTTTATATCAAGGGTTAATAAAGGCTGATTTAACAATCTCATCTAGGGAAACCCCACTTGTGTTGGAGGAGAGTCGGCCTAAAGTGAAGGGAGGTTCTACTGAGGTGATAGTGGGTAGAACTTCCAAGGGTTGTCCCAGGGTTTGTACTTGGAAGATTGGACTTATCTCGTGTGCAGATCTAGGAGGTAACAATCCCCATCTAATGGGCAAACATCCACTTTGAGTCCATTAGGTTAAACAACAATGCAAATAGGAAGCCTCCATATAAAGAAAAACAAAGTCTTCAGAAGTTCGCCTTGATAGACCCAAGAAGGAAAGAGAAGTACCAGTGTCTTATGAATAAATTTGCAGTGCGCTACCTCTTGTTGCAAATGAAGGGAAGGAGAGTGTGCTAGCCTTGAAGGAGAGATTAAACCCTAGGAAACCCTAGAAAGAGAGATGATCCAAAAACACTAGTTCCACAATTGCAAAGAAGTATTAAGTGATGCCACTAGCCAAAAATCGTTAGATCAGTTGCTGAATTGTAAGTGAGATTCACCTCTACCCTCTTACCATCACATTCACAAAAGATAGTGAGAATCAAATGGAACTGTTATCGCAGGATTTGTACTTGTGCAAATCCCAACACAAGATCCCCAAATCTTGCATAAATATGAAGATCCTACCACTGTCACCTTAGTAAGAAATTCCCTCGTTTTAGTGATGGAGGAGGTCTACCACAGGGGAGGCTTCCATAGTGACCTCAAGGGATCAAAGTAACAAATAAGTAGCCAAGCCTACCACCCCCTCTCTTGATCACCTAAAAATTGGTCTAGGTCACGATGGTAAAAGAGATATGAAGCTGTTTGAATACCTGCCCGAAACAATAACACTTTATAGTATATATGTATTGGTTTCCAAGTTCAAACATGCAAGAAATACCTCTTGAATACACTAGACAATGAAAGTTTCTATGGCTGTTATGAATTTGCAGTGATGAACAGTTGTACAACAGCAATGAATAAATTATAACAACAACAACAATTATGCTTAAAAAATGCAACAATTGACAAAGAAAACTTAGCATAAATTCACTAGATTAATACCCAATTGTTAGATGCACTTTCTGAATGAGTTAAGCCACCAATTGATGAGTGTATGCAACAAATTTAAGAGTTATCAGGTGGCTGTAGCAAACTTTTGCAATTAGTAAGTGTAAGTGTTAGCAATGTTAGTAGAGAGCTTGAGAGAATTGAAAGAGAGTGTTTGTTGATCAATTTCACCACAAGAGACCTGTAAAATCAGTGCCTTTGAGGGCTGTGCAGTCTTTATAACAACAAATACAACAATGCTTGAAGATTGAACTAGTAGAGACTAAGAGGTACGACTTAAACTCTAAGGTGCTCGCACATTAGGGCCTTAGGGTTTAAACCTTAAAGAGAAGGATTGTTAGAGTGCAAGAACTTTTGGGCTCTAACAACCTTTTCTCCATTCTTAATACTTCAATTAGGACAAAATCAAGTGTCTAGGGATAAAATTCTAAAGTGCTAGCACTTTAGGGCTTTAGGATGCTAACCCTAGCAAGGAAACTTCACCAATTTTGAACAAGAATAACCTCGTGAGAGGAGGAAGCACTTATGCTCCTCTCTTAGGGTTTTACCAAGCAAGACCTATAGCATAAAGTAGCGAGATTTGCCATGAACATAACAATATAAAGATAAATTGCGGAAAATTAACTTACTTTAGCCTAGAAACCAAGAGACAAAAGCCCTAATTGCAGAAATTCCTATTCAAAAATCAGCAAAGCATCCATAACTTAATCCTCCAAGCATAACACATTAGTGTA
>ML791138.1:123342-167819 GCA_009831015.1 Picea engelmannii
ATACTTCTTGGCATCAAATCAATTAGATCCATTGATTCCTCATATCCAGGTAGTCATTGAGGTATATTTTTCATACTTGGATGTGAGTACATTTGTAATCCCATTTCGCACATGGCTCCACTGGAAGTATTCCTACACTTGAGAAGAGGTTTTCCTTTTTCCCAAGTAGAGTAGGATATTGTAATAAATGAAGTAGTTAGACCTGGACCTGCTTGAAATTCATTTTTCATGTTTTGAAAAAAAAAAAAACTTGTAAGCAGCAATGCTCCACCTTTCAGTGCTCAATAAATGAATCAATAAATGTTGCATATAGTTGATTGACTTAATTTCAAGTATAGCTTGGCAGCCTAAGCAGTAAGAAGGTGTCATCCTCTTTATTACATATGCTCAGAATTCCTGCAGCAGTCATTCCCGAATCTTCCTGTTCTTGTTCCAGTAGTATTTCATCTCCATAAATTATGTAGCTACAGGAGCATTTTGATGGGGAAGAGTGCATTGTTCAGTGACAGTATAGCAACATTCTCAATACATCTGCTGCAAAGAGGGGCAAAGATTTGGTAGCCACCAGAATGCAAAGGAATGATTTCCTGTAACTATTCATGCCCAAAATTCATTTAGCCTGCTTCCTATAGTAGATTTTTCCAGACTTTCCTGTAGCATCATGTTTCAAGGGCACTTTTTGCTCAGTGATTGCAACCATCTGAGGCCAAACGAAGAAAAACTGGGATATGGGTTTTGTGCCCCATATGGCCATTAGAATAAGGCGCGAATGGAATTTCTAGAAAATGCACAATGAAGGATGTATGGGTATGTCTTCGAAGCCAATTTTTCCATATTTTCCTGTAGCGGATTTCTCTGTTCCTGCAGCAGAATGTCAAAATATTTTCGAACTGCAACGCTGCTTAGAGGTCGACCACTCAGCCTCACACTCTCAACACAGGATCCATCTCATATTTTTTGTTAAGTTGCACTAGCAGTAATCCTACATGTTTGCTAGAAGGAGAGACCATGTTGAACGCTAAAGAACGATCCAGGTTATGAAATAGGAACGACAGCACATGAATACGAAACACTCAAGCGCACGCATAAGTAGAAAAAGAAGTACCACAAAAACATGAGTTAATTTCTTATAAACAGTGGCAACATTAAAAGTGTGCAACAGTAGCAGGGCATTATTTGCAGAAGTTGGTTCTATAGTCACAGTTCCAGCTCCTTCAGACCATCTTCAACATACTCTTTTCGGCCCAAATGTTCATCTTCTGCTCAGATCATCACATCTTCATGCATCACATCAAAGTCAGAGCACAGCCCATTCAGTAGACATCATCTTCAGCTTCGACATGCATCCAGCTCAAGCTTTCAAGGAGGTAAACTTGAGGTAAAACTAGTTTTAAGACTTTCTGATTTGTTAGAAATTTTGGAAATTATGATGAGAGACTACTATAAACTTGACATTCATAAACTCCATCCTATGTTACCATTTCAATTTGTTTCCATCCCTTTCACTTTCCAAACTTACCTTTTTGATATACTTCACCCTTCGCTTTTGAACCTCTCATCATCCTATTATTGTAAAACCATTCCCTTCATTCCTGATCCTTTCCATGATCCAATGAAGTAATACTCTGACTGTAATGGGCTTATGGTAGCATTATTGCTTCTATCTAAACAAGAATCAGAGTACAATGGTGTTCATTACGATAATACCATTATGATCTATCTCCAGCTGTGCCACAAGGAAGCATGATTACACACAGAAAAACGAAGTATGCATTTCAATTACACGTACCACAAGAAAAAGAAGTAAAGTACAGCAAGAAGAGTTTGTAAGTGTCTTTAAAAGTAAAGTACAGCAAGAAGAGCTTGTAAGTGTCTTTAAAGGTATAGCTGCAAAGGAAGAGAACTCAGTTTTATGAACATGAGTTTTGTATATAACAATCTATTGACTCTACTATGCTCATCCTTGATCTTCTTGATTGCCACACATGTATACTCGGCCCATCAAGCAAAAACAGTTAAAGTGGATCAGTTTTTATTGTTTGATTTTGACCTCATTAGTTCCAAAAACATCCTAATTAGGGTGACAAGATGATGGATTCCTCAGACAATGCATGGTTTGGGACAAATACCCGATTTCCTAAACTGGGTTTGCCTAGATGTTTAATACGGTTGTCCCAATCATCTGTGTGTCAACTGGAGGTGCTCAGCTCAGCGTGGGAGACTATTCTAAGGTGTATTAAGTTATTGAGGTGGCATGAAGAACGAATTTAGATTCCTTCTGTTGAAACTAAGAACCGATTTCATTATGGCATAACCACAATGTGTTATTTTCAAAGATATGTTAGTTTTGGCCAGAGGTGTTGGTTATACAAACCTCTGATATAAACATGTGTGATGAGAAAAGACGGGGGAGGGGGTTTCTTAATTCTGTCTTCTGCTTTTATAATGAAATACAAGACATCTCTTGCATGTTCATCCTCTGAGTTTCTGAATTCGTGAGTAGTTTTATAACATGCATACTTATGAGGGAAGGCAGGGCCCCCTTCATCTCAAAAGTAACGCCTTAGGTAGTTTCCCCTTGCATTAGAATTAGTTTCAATTTGTTATTAGTATAGTTTCATAATCAATTCCTATAGTGAGCATGATATTATTTGGAAATAGTGATTGGTTAATGTTGCTTTGTGTTGTTGTTGTGTAATTTAGTTATGCTTGTAAGAACAAGGATCTCATGCTTGATTTATGGTTAGTTTAATTGGCAACCCTCTGAAAAGATAATTGTCAAAGCTACAATTTTATGCAACCATTGTTATCAATCCTTTGCTGACCTGTAACTACTCATGATGATGTTCTGTCTGCATGCATTGGTTGGTTTTAATGTTTATGTTTAATTTAGGGTTGTCAATCCAACTGACAGAGTGCATTCAACAGAGTATTGTTGAGTATAAAAATTATATTGAACCTGAATTCCTACCTTAGAACATCCACTGCTAGAGGAGCAACTGATTGCAGAATTTACTTCATTGAGAATGGTGTATTTTTTAGATTAGCTCTGCACATACAGTGTCTAGCACTTCATAAGTTTACAAACCCGGATTGATAATTAATGTATCGAATTATTGCCATATAATTCGCCCCACACCATCAATCAATTTGCAGCGAATTTTCTTATGTTACAATCTCTTATTGGCCAAAACAACAACTTAAGAAAGATGTTTTGTGGCGATGAATGGGGTGCATCTTAATGGAGTTGCGTGCCAAAAGGGAAAGAGCACACTAGCCAAGTTTAAGACATTGCATTTTGGAATAAAGAAGAAGAGATCAACAAGGCAATTAAGCCTCTTGTTAAATTCTTGAGGATGATGGATGGGGATAAACCCACAACAGGTTATATTTAGGAGGCCCTGGATTAGGCAAATAGGCAACAAAGGTGGCCTACAAGGAAAAAACACAAAAGTATCTTCCTATTTGAAAAATTGTTGATGAGAGATGAAACAAGCAACTCCATTGGCCTCTACATGCAGCAAGGTATTTCTTAAACCCAAAGTACCATTATACAAAAAACTTTTCAACAGATGGGGAGGTCAAAGATGGATTGTATCGCTACATAGAGTGCATATGGATTGAGTTAATTAGGTCTAGCTCGAGTGGTAAAGAGGAGAAGTTGTTATCCTCCCCACTCGAGTTCAAATCCCACTTGTGACATGTTCGCTCTTGGTGAGCCAATTATTGATTGGGGCTCTTCGTGAGCTAACTGTTGATTGGGGCTAGCAAGGTACCAGCAATCTCATTCTCTCCTACCGGCTGGAGGGTGGGAGCGTGACAACATAGAAAAAAGAAAAGCAGTGCATATCGATTGTATCACTGCATAGAGTGCATGGTCTCTAATAAGAAAGACCATGGTAACATAAACTACAAGATCTTGGATTATAGTGAAGTGTCGATACTTTTGGTAGAGAAATGGTTGTTTGACAAAGAGGCCAAAGCCAACCAAGTAAGCAATTTAAAATTTTTTATTTATATAGTTCATTATTCTAGATTCTAGAATCTAAAATTCTAAATTTGAAATGTATTATTTATCATTTTCTCCCTTCTTCTAAATTTGTCTTATTGCAACCTATTGGTAGTGTTGTCGCCTTTATACACACCTCGGGTAGCGAGGAAAAATCCCCAATCCACTGGGTGTGTCCTTGGGGGCAAGTCTCGAGTCAAGGTGCTATCACTTGATCCTCGACTCCTCTATCTAGGCCAACTCCTAGCGAAGCCGAGGGGGGTGGTCCCTAATAAAAGAATCTAAGGCTTAAACTAAGCTAAATGCAAAAGAGAAATCTAGGAGTTTATTATGCAACAAGATCTACGCTAGCAGCATATATGACAACAAATGAAATTGCTTATAATGAAAACATTCAAAGCATGTGATGTACTTGCATGAAAGATATAACTTGAAAATAGATACAAGTGCTAAAAGGAAATGATAAGCAATATATGGAGATTGTAGACCAGTGCCAAATAGATTGTTGCAAGATAACCAAATGCTACTGAAATGTAAATGTAATGGAGATGTATTGCAGGTGCTCTTGATAAATTTTATTTTTAATGAGTTGCTTAAGTTGTTAGGTTTATTGTGAAGTGGCTCTTGTGTTTGCAAGCCACTTATGTGAAATTGTGTGCAAAGTGGTACAAGAAAATAAATATAATCTAGGTTGGGCCCCTTAGAGGTTATCCCTCAAGTTGGATTGCGGAGAACTTGCCGAAGATCTAATGGGAGAAAGTCCCACTATCTTCACCAACAAGTTCAATAGAGTAATGTCGGAGGTCCAACACGAGGAGGAAGCAATGTCCTGAGAGGGCCTGTCTGACTTCGCACACAAACTTTATGCAAGATTCCAATTTAAACAATAGGACACATAAAGGATTGTTCTATTAATACTACTCCACACTGACCAACCCCGGTTGTGATGAGTTCCCCAAGTCGAGCTAGGCTCGCAAGGGTTTAGAGCATACTAGGGGGAGCTTAAGGGATTTGTTTATTTGCATAATTGAAATAACAAAAAATAAATAATGAAATTGAAACTAATCTAACAAATAAAATCTAACTAAACTAACTAAGAAATTGAAATCTACTCTAATGTGTTGAGGTGCTTGTGATAAGTTTTATGGTTAATTTTAGCTTTCTCTTTAGGTGTGAATTGTAAACTCTAAGTAAAATAACCAAAATTGACCAATCACACAATGACATTGTTTCCCCCTAGGGGGATTGAAGAGTGGGGGCTAGGCGGCCCACTTATTTTATTAATGACCTTTACAATGATCTTTTTCGGAGGCTTGTGGTTTCTTATATACACGAAACCACTAAGCTTACAATTTTTCCAATGTGTTTATTGAAGTATGGGGTGCTTCTAGGGCTCCTGGATGCTCCGATTCCGCCAAAATCCGGTAGAGTCTCCCATTGGCTGTCCACTAACCTGCAAAAAACAGCAAGCAAATGACACTAAAAGATGCCCAAAAACACTTAAGAAGTGCCTTGGACAAAGTTAGAAAAGCCCAAAAAAATTCTAAGTCAAAACTATAAAAAATAAAAAATAAAATTAACTAAGGAAAGCAAGCTAGCAAGCTTGTCTCCTTAGGGTCTTAGGTTTTTTGTTTTAGGACAGCAAACTAATGGCACGTTTATTGCCCAAGGTATCTTTTAAACAATAAGAAACTAGAACACCTTTAGCCTTAATCAATTTGAAAGAGAAAAGCTTGCTAAAAATTAACTTTTTGATGCTAGATCTACTTTGAAATGATTGAACTTTTAAGAGTACAGAATAGATCTACTTATCTATGCATGCAATAAAAGTTTACTTTAGATTTAACTTCGAAAAAAACAAAACTTTGATTTGCATGCAAGTAAAAGGGTAACTAGAGAATATTTTGAAATTTTATGAGGTAGAGAAAGAGAAGAGGAGCTTGCAACATGAAATTCCTTGGGCTATGGGGTCCTCCAGTGAATGGATGAGGAACTTGTTCTCAAAAGAGCTTGAAGCTAGTGGGAGATTGCACTCAAATCAACCACCACTTCAAGTATGAAGACCTACAATCTTGATAAACTTGCATACAACTTGTTAAATATCGGTGTTCTCTACACATGAAGTCTAAATAGCATGCAATTAAACAAAATTAATATGCAAATCATTAACCGCATATGTAAAGAAACAAAAGATCTTAATAAACAAACTAGTTAAGAAGATCTTTCCTATTGGGTGATAGCACCCCTATTAAGGCCAATTTACAAATTGAAATATAGATAAACAAGATACAATTACCTCACACTATTAAACCATGAACATCAAACATCCACACAATGCTACCATCCACCATGTGACCTCCAAAGTCTCTTGCTTTATTCAAATATGAAATGTTTACAACAATATAGTACAAGTCTTCTTCCAAACTCCAACTAATTCAATGAGGAGGGCTCGACTTGTTTATATAGCCAAGAGGGTGTGAATCCCAAGGAAAAATGTCACTAATCCCAATGTGAGGTGAGCCATTTGGATGGGAGGATTGATGCCACCTCTCAAAGTGGGTGAGATAACTCGCCATTATTCAAGTTATGGGGAAAGGAGGGGTCGACGCCTCTCTTGGGTTGGTACGCGCCCTTCTTGGGATCATCACCCTCACTTCCAATGCGCCATCTAACCAAGCAAGTGCGCACTTGTGCCTTGGGATCTCCATCAAGTGGAGAGAACTCTCCACTCAACTCTCTTTGACTCACTCTCAAGTGCCACAAAGGGTTAGTGAACTGTGAGAGAGGAAGAGTTAACTGAAAACATGTTTGAGACATGTTTCCATAAAAATAGCGTTGCTGATTTTTGTCTTTTATTTGACTTTTATTTACCTTTTACGAGAGAGAATGATTTTTTATCGAGTAAAACTCAATATTTACCCTTAAAAAGGTGGTACTTAGGTAAAGTGGGTATTCTAGATGTGAAAACAAATACCCCCAAGGCATATAATGCCTCCTAGTACCACTTTTCTAACTTATGACTTATTTACAATTAAAAATTTCCATTTTACGGGAAATTTTTTATTAACTGAAAACATTAAAAAATCCTAGGGATACTTAGCGCAATTTCCATGTGACTCAAAATTGATGGCTAGCATGGTAATATACATTAGACACTAGGCTTAGATTTTCCAAGCTAAGGCCTAACCATCAGTACACACTCCAGCTTTGGAGGAATTGAGTGAAAAAACTCAAAAACTAAAACTCGCTTAAAAAATTAATTCAAACAAGAAATAATTGATGAGTGAAAAAAAGCACTCTAGAGTTATGCACTCATGATTAAGTCTTAGGAGGCTAAGCCTTTTACAAGTTCATCATGCTTAGACACATCTTATTACAATGCCCCATGGAAGGATGGAAATGCGAAAAAGTGGCCATATTGACCGGCTGGACTTCTGAACTCTGATTTTGAACATATCATTGTTCAATCTTTGGCGGCTCAACTGCAAGTCCATTCTAGTGCAACTTGGTGGATAACAGGGAGAACCAATTCAGTTTATGTTGTCCGAGTTGCAAAGGTTTGTAATTTGGATCCTAAGCTAAACATGTACATCTTCTAGGTATGAGCGCAACTAAAGTGTGTTTAAGTACATTCACTAAAAGAATAGAAATTGTGAATGAATTGGTGTTCATGCAGTATGATCTAGGATTGAAGCACAACCAATTGAGCAACACGTCTGTTGTAGATCCCATAGACTTGAAAGAGATTAATCCCTCCTCGAAATGGATAATCGAGAGTTCACCAGCAACATTCCAAAGGATGACTTCAACTAGATGAACTTATAACCTCTTCCATTGCCAAAGGTGTTGACTTTGGTGTTGATCTTGTACCTTCAAGGGCATCTACTCAAGAGGAGAGTACCCATACAGCAGACCATGAGGATGATCTAGAGTATTCAACAGATTCTATTGTTACCAATCAATAGTATGATGATTTTTGGAGTCTAAAGGACATTTAGAGTCTAAAAGTTTATGTATTTTCTCTCAAAACTTTATTTTTATACATCTCAAAATTTATATCTTGATGCAATTTTGCTATTTGCACCCTTACATGTAATATAAATCAACGAATCTTGCATATTTGGTGTCTAATGGTTTCAATTCACATTGTTGTACATGAACATATATTTTACATTGAAATTTGAACATTTTATATTTTTTTTTTCATTGAGTCGTTTATTGGTTCTATGGTTGGTCCAAGTTCAAGTCAAAATCTTCAGCAAAATGATTTTGTTCCAACTCCGGTCATGATAACATTGGTGTAGACTGCTTTTTCTAGTTCATTCCTGCAAAAGGCCATGCTAGTGTTGACAAGCAACTTAAGTAAAGTAGAGTCATGGCATCAAAGAGCGGGTCATTTAAGTATGCAAAGACTTGCATAGATCAAGAGACAAGAAGTGATCGCGGGTTTGCACATGAACAGATTTGTAACTTTGGAATTGTGAAAGAGTTACAATTTTACCAAAAGCATCACCAAGAGTAGTTTCCTAAAGATGGAGTAAGCCATGCTAGACAACTTCTTCATCTGGTTTACTCAGACATACATGGACCACTGCAAACTGTTTCACACAGTGGTGCAAGATGCGTTATTATGTTTATTGATGGCTCATCCAAGAGAACATCAATTGCCTTTCTCAAGGAAAAATTAAAATCTTTACATGTGTTCAAGACGTTTCTCACTTTGGCTAAAAACCAAACATGGAAATCTCTCCAGAACTTAGATGTTATCATGATCAATAGTATTTGTCAACAAAAGTTAATCAAGTATACCAGAGGGGGTATTGAAAGGCAGCTTATTGTTCCTCATATGCCACAACAGAATGGAGTAGCTGAACATAAGAACAGGACATTGGTAGGACGTGCAAGGTGCATGCTCACTTGCAACAAGTTGTCAGATTCCTTTTTCAGTCAAAGCAATGGTAACTGTGGCCAATACTCAATACAAAGGTTCCTACTAATGCTATAAAGAGCATAACACCATAAAAGGTATGGAAAAGGAAGAAACGATCAGTTGCACACCTAAAAACATTTGGATATCCAACTTATGCGCATGTGCTTGTAGAAAAGAGGAAGAAATTTAATATCAATAGTGTTAACAAGATCTTTATTGGCTACTGATCTTTATCAGTTATTGTTTTAAGATGAAGATACGCAGATTGTTTGACCAAGATGCTAAACACAAGGAAAGTGATCATGAGTCGAGATGTATTCTTGGATGAACAATTTTCCATTGACTCGAACGAGAAACACTTGGACAGTGGAAATTTAACCAACAAAGGGAAAGTCTAAAGGTTTGACTAATCAAGAGCCAAGTGCTGGACTGGAAGATTATGCAAACAAAGAGGTTGTGACAAATAGGAATTCACAAGAGCAATAGAAATTTGAACCAACAGATCGAAAGAGAGAGAATCAGAAAAAGACCAAAGTGCCAAACAGATAAAGGAAACTTCAAAGATCAGCTAGGGTACAGAAACCTACCTGGCAAGTCAGAGAATTTGCACAACCTGCTCAGGAATTAGATTTGGATGATCAGATCAACTATACTCTAATAACCACAGCAACTAAATCACAAACTTGAGAAGATGCATTCAGTAGCCAACATGCAGAAAAGTGAAAGGAAGCATTACATCCACAGCACGACTGATGAAGAATAGCACCTAGGTAGGGAAACTATACTATGTAAGTAATTGTTTAAAATAAAGTTGTTGGGATTGCAAAAGGGTACTCACAAATTGCAAGTATTAACTTCCATGATACAATCTCTCAAACAGTGAAGTTGGCATCCATTCGAGTCCACCTAGCTACAGAGCTGTGAAAGACATGGATATACAACAAATGGACATGAAAACATCCTTTCTCGATAGGAAGTTGGTGGAAGAGATATATGTAGATCAGCCCCAAGGATTTGTAACAATAAGGAAATCACATTTTGTCTGCAGGTTATTGAAATCTCCCCGTGGATGGAATCAAAGGATTGTTACATTCCTCAGCCAATGGGCTATGAAAATGCTGAGCAGATTCTAACGTTTATGTTACATTCCAGGAGAAATCCGTGATCACCATCACCTTGTATGTTGATGATATAATCTTGATTAGTAATGGTCACACATTATTAAAGCAGGTGAAGGCTATGCTGTTAACTGAATTTGAAATCGTTGATTATGGAAATTTTCATTACTGTCATGGCATACAAATATTTAAGGATGGGAAAAGAAAAATGGCTCATTTAAACCAGTAAAAAAAATTATGAAAGATTGAAGAGGTTTGGAATGGAAAGGTGAAAGTCATTGGGTACTCCAAAGGAAGCAAACCTTAAACTCTAAGAAGAGGCATGGTCTCAAACAGATGAAGAGAAGAAGCACCATATGTAGAAGAATGCGTAGGGAGCCTCATGTATGCCATGGTCTGCACTAGGGTTTTGTGGTGCTGCTTGAGAAGGCGATATCGACAGTAGGAAGTCCACCACAAACTATTGTTTTAGGTTTCACAATAGGACAGTATTGTGGTTTAGAGGCAATATATTATTGCTCTGTCAAGCTCTGAAGCAAAATATGTATCAGCTGCACAAGTAACAAAAGAACTAGAGTGGAACTAGTGTGGTTGAAATTGCTACTTGCAAATGCAGGAGAAGGGTCAAGTGGTCTTGTTGTGTTTTGATGCGGCAATCAAAGTTGCATTGTTCTCACAAAGAATCTAAGATTTCATGGAAGAACTAAACACATAAAGGTGGCGTAGGATAAGGATTAGTCAAAACTGCCCTCTTTCCAGCAAAGTTCCAGGCAGTAAATCCAGCAGAAATTTGGGTGCCTAGCATAGCTCCTCCATGCCCACAGGGGTTTCGAGGGTCTCTAAATCGACTCAGAACCTCCAAAAAATTCCTTAAACGGCTTGGAACTATGACCTCTCTGAATTTTTTTCTTTGCCAGATTCCAATAAGAATGGAGTTTTCCGGGTCATTTTGGATAACGCATATACTGTGCCAACACAGATATACAACATTATTTTGTGTGAGAGAGTTGTTGCAAAAAAGTCGGAGTTACAATTCTGCACTACTGAAAATATGGTCATAGATATCTTTACTAAAGTTCTTCTTCCATATATTAAGTTTGAATCACCTAAAAGTTGATTATAATTAAAAGGGCGTTTTATCATGGATATGGGCTAAATGGGAGTGTTGTGCAAACTTGCCTCTTATCCGTGTCATCAGCAGGTGGAGTATAGATGGTTAGAGAAGTTGCCCAGTTGCTCATCTGTTAGCAACCACTCCCAAGAAGGGAAAACATATGTCATGAAGAGTCGTGTATGAAAAAAAAAGTAGGGAGAAATAAGACTTTGTCTTTTCCCGTCTCTCTTAGTTCGTTAAAGTGTTGTCTGAAATATGCCCACTTCTAACAATATTAATAAAAAAAAGATTCAAGATTTACAAAGAGTATAAAAGAGCAATGTCCAAACAACCTCCAAAGACAAAATCTAAAACTTTGGCCAATTACGTACACAAACACACTAGCATAGAGTATGTATAGTTAGTAACTTACTTCTAAAAGAATCATGCGACTGAGTAGCCATTATCTAGAATAGAGACAAGGATAAAAGACTCAGTATTATAATTTATAACATGTTTTGAACTTCAAACTACAAGGGTAATCAATCAATTAAAGGGAAGCTAATAACTATGGATGAACATGAAGAATCCAAACATTGGAAAGGTTTGCATGAAGAAATAAACTCTACTCATTTCAAGGACTCGTAGATCAAATATAGAAACATAGATTTCATTTCATAAATTTAGAAAGTAAAATACACTCATCTAAGAGCTTCTGTTGGTTATCATAGCTTGTCTTTTCTGATCTTGAAGTTCAAATGCAATTCGAATTTTTCTGAGCTCAACAGAAAAACTGAAAACGTGAAAGCCTGTTACGCAAAGGGCTTCAGCCTATTAATGTACTACAACAAACTATAGTAGTTTTTGAAAGGTGTCCTGTAATCAATTATATGTTTTCAATGAAGACCTTCTCGGTTTAAGTGGAGCAAACTCATATTACTAATAGAGTAGACCACTTGGAATGAGTGCTTCAGGCGTAGTTTCTTGGAGAGGTTTGGCAGAGTAAATCTCATTCATGTCTGGCTTATTACTGAAATTGCAGTACAGTACTAATGAGTGAAGGCATAAATGACTGTAGAGATATAGATAGCCAAGGCTGTTGAAACTAGAGCAACCAAGACTAAAGTTGCCCTCACAGTGGAGCTTCCCCCACAGGACAGAACGCCCAACCTGATCTGTATCACGTTCACCATAGACAACATCAAGAATACACACCCCATTATAGATCCAATGGCCGAGGCAAGCATTCCAAGCCTCAGTAGCTTGTTGTTGATGTGACCCTTCACTACCTCGTGAAGCTCGTTGCTGTTATTTATTATGATTGCTAATTTCAAGCCCTGTGCAATCAAGCTGGAGAATAGAAATGCACTGAATGATGTCACCTCAAATATCAAAAGGTTCTTGACAATGTCCTCACCTGCATTACAAGCGCCACTGTCCTCTAAGCTCCTCTGCCCAGGGGTTGCCAATGACAGCCCAACGAATACTGCAACTGTGAACAACGAGTTCACATTCACCAGGCCGTCCAAGGCTGTAACGTGAACACTTGTTGTTCCTTTGCTCAGAATCTTGTCAATCTCGTCTATAGGCCCCTCGGAACTACATGCCCACATGGAAAACTCGTCATTAATAAGAACGATTATGCCCTGAAGATATTAAAAACCGAAAATCAAAACAACTTATCCACATAGAAATGTGTGCTATTGACGAAAAAAATGATGCGCTAAAGATCTTGAAAACCAGTACCCCATAGAAATATGACGAAGTTATGAATGAAAAATGCTACGAATTTACAGTACCCCATAAAAATATGACGAAGTTACGAATTTACAGTACTCCATAAAAATATGACGAAGTTATGAATGAAAAATGCTACCTTTATCTTTTAAAACCAAAAGTTTAACTACAAAGTAAACCCACAGAAATATCTCATGCGTACTGCAAACATCTTTTAAAAACCCCAAAAGATGAACTACACGATAACCCCACAGAAATAGCTCGTATTAATAAAGATATTGTTGTAAAGCCTTTAAAAGCCCAGAAAAATGCAAACGGAGAGAGTGTAAGGCCCGAATCTTACAAAATCGAACGAGTTGATGCCATTCCAAATATGGAATTTCTCGTGGTTCTCAGACAATAAACGGTCTACGGTTCTTCAAGTGGGATCCAGATGAACTGCCCGCAGCAATATGTTCCACGCATTCTACGGCAAATGTCCCGGGGGGCAGTTGGACTGAAACACACAATTTAATATTTTTATCTCAGAATTTGGCATGTATTGCCCTCCCTTGTTATAATCAAATAAACAAACTATATGGTCTTTCAGAGATGGACTGGAAAGCAGAGAAATTGGGGGAAACTCAACAGCGACAATTGAGTAGTACAGTGCAATCAGAACGCCGCTAGTCCTTGAAAATTAATGTTCTACCTGGTTTGACAACTTCTTTTTTTAAACCTGAACGACATTTACCCATGTGAGTACACTTCAATGGATCAGTTCTGAACAATATTGTGAAGTATTACAGAGCTGTTTATCACACTTCAGTCGCTAAATCTCTCATCTAGGTATTTCATCAAATTTTCTAACAACTTCCAATTTAGAAAGCAACGCAGATTGAAATCGACGGGCAGTTCCATGTTATTACCCCCGATGCTACCAAAACATATATGGAAGTGCCCTGCCCTCGAATCTCGATGGGATGGCACGAGGGAAACTCAGGAAAAACTGTTTTCACATTAATTTAAATCCGTAGAGGAAGCCTCCCGTGTATTTCCAGTTAATATGGAATCGTTTTTGCTTGATTGGCAGGCTATAATATTAATTTTCCCAAGCTATCAAAATTCTTCGAATACTTACCTTGTAAAGTAATACACATATAATTATATTCGTTTCTCTCTAAGTCATAAATAAACAGTCATTTGTTTTTTATTAAAAATAACTAATTCGTAGTTTTTGTTAATGTACTATATCCATATTCCGTTGCTAAGCGCTTTAATTTGAAATCAATATTATATTTGATGGTGTGTCCATATGCCTTCAAAGTTTTGAGCATGTGGATTTGGCATGCATAAGAAACCGTGTCTTCCTCACGTGTACTCACATTACATTATAATGTCTTCTTCGTCTAATTTGTTTTACGTGTAGCCACATTACATTATATTTCAAAATTGCATACATTAATTAATATATATATATATATATATATATATATATATTTTTATTTTTATTTTTTTTTTTCGGGTATATTATACGAGCACGAGTTTGTCCTTTTTAATTAGATTTAGTTTGGGTGGTTGGGAGGAATGATTGTTATCGTCTTTATCTAGGATCAATTTCCACAAGTGACATGTTGAGCTCTTAACGAGTATATTATTGTAATGGCTTCAAACTAATTCTCTAGTTTATTTCGAGTCTATAATTTCAAGATATGATGTGAAAGATCTTGCGTGGTCAACTATGGTATTAGAGCGAGACACAGTGTATCGTACCATGCATCTGTAAGCATTTTCTATCAATAAAATTTCAGAATTTATGTTATTTTGTTTCCTGATAGTAGTAAACATGGAAGATATATCTACGGTTATGTTGTTGTCTCTTTAGTATGATGAAGATTGGCATGTAGAAAGGGAGATTCTACCGAGTTTTCAACGTGTTTGAGTTTAGAGGTGTAACACCATGTTTTCCCCCATAGCTATAATTATGTTAAGACTTCATGAAATGTGATTATGAAGCATTTAATTATGTTCGTAATTAATAAAACACCAGACAACTGACTGAGAAGGAAAAAGCCTTGAGTACTAGCCATGATATCACAAGTGGGACTGGTGAGGTGGAATGGAGAAGTTTCAATGAAGAAAACATGAAGTTTGCTTAGCATTCCATCCTACACCTTGATCAGGCTTGGATCATTATATTGTTTGGCATCTATCTCGATCATTTTAGAGTTGAAAAAAATGGAGGAATCGGCTTGCAGGGTCATTTTAGTAGTAGGTCTCGGTTTGGAAAATTAGGGTCTAGAACCTTTCGAGGCCATTTTGAGGCATAAAATAACATTTTGGGGGGGGTTAAACCTTTCCATGCATGGTTAAACCCTATAACGCTATTCTACACATCGAGACCTTTCCAACGGTGCAAAAATCACATCAACCGGAGCTCGTATGCAAAAATTATGCCTCCTACAAGTTGACTTATCATGTTGACCACCATGGTATGAGAGGATGCCACGTCAGCCCCCGTTACTCTCGCATATGGGGTTGTCCACGTATGTAATTTCAAAAATATTCTACAAGTTCCAAAACCTATCACAATTTAGGGTTGAGGAAATCAAAAACCTACCCTTAGATGGCTATCAGGCTATGTTAAATACCGGGCCACTAGGAGGAGAATGGGTTGCATTCTTTTGCATTGTATCTTATTCCATGGCAAAGCAAAATATCTAAGAGTGGTATTCTATGAGCATAACAGAGGAGGAGAGATTATGTAGCAGGCATACATACCACATGTCAAAGGCAACTACGAAGAGAGTGCTTCTTTCTTTGTACTTGCATCATTTCTATACCAGAGAAAAAATAGCAGAGCAGCCTCACCTTCTAGCTGGGTTTTCTCCCGTAAGGATTTCCTGGACCGAATATTTGTGTTATCTTGTGGATGGTGTGTGATTTTACTTTATTGTTCTCTATTTTTCGTATTTTATTTATTTCATGCATAAGCAGAAAACCAGAAACTAACATTATGGAATCTAAAGGAAATTAACCTTCATAGTGTAAATTTCAGTTTTATTTATCAAATATGTTGTCACAAACTATTCCAGTGGAATATCCATGGTAGTTTACATATCACACTTGCAGAAATTGAATACACCACCAGCCAATGTACTTGGAGTACATGAAACCACGTGACTAGTTATGGAGATCACGATTGGTGGTTGAAGCAGTTATAACTGTATAACTGTTGATAGATCTAATGATTGAGGAAGCAAAGAGTCAACTGAAAACCTGAAAGGAGGGTGTACCTAGATTGCCCCTTTGAATTCGGGAGCTTGACCGGAGGTTGCGTCTAACAATAGTCCACGAGAATCCCAAGGATGGGTGGAAGAAGAGACCAAAGGTGGAAAAACATCACTGATATTTTTGGGGATAGAAGAACGAGGGGAGCACAGTTCACAAGCGAACATGAAGAAGTGGAGAGGAAGAGCGTGAGAACCAGCATGTAGGCGCCCAACAGATGGATTCTCACATAGACTCACAAAGAATAGAGTGAGTTGCAAACTCACAAACGGATGGTGCGGTGAGAGGGAGATTCATGCACATGGTTATAAGTAGCAGAACAATTGGGACATTTTCCTTAAGGAAAATGGGAAACTTACCCAAGAGAGTAATGGTCACCCTGGAATAGGGAAGGCCCAGATCCAAATTGGAGCAACAGAGGACCATGGCTTGGTACTTACTAGAAAGAAATCGACACTAGTAAGGGGAGGTCACTAAGGAACTGTGTAGCAGAGAAGGGAATCCCTTGTGCAGAGGAAATCCAGTTGGGAAGGTGCTTGATAAACCCATAGCGGTCCTGAGCTCAATGGGAAAAGGGAAACTTTTGTTATTGCTAGTCGAGTAAAGGAGAGTAACCTTCCTAAAACATTTGCTCAATTTGGCAGTCAACTAAATCAGTCCCCTTGTAGTATCATGGCTTGGCAAGGGGGTGGCATGTTATAGAAAGACTCTGTACAGCATAGACAACCGTTGGGAGGAAAGGCTTCCTCTCTTAGTCAATTGGTTGGTTAAACATTTCACTAAAAAGACAAGTGTCTTAGCTTGCCATGTGTAATTTATGTTTGGTGATGTGGATATATTGTTTATTGTTATGAGATGAATGTATCAAATTGAAAGAATTTTGAATTCTTAAGTAAAATGGATTATGCATGACTGTTTTTCACTAATTAATATTGGTAAATATGAACAACCAAATGAGAAATGTGAATGCAGGTTGTAACCCTGTAAATTGCAAGCCCTTGAAATGGAAAGCTTGCAAGATACAAATCTACACTGTAAGAGTGGTAGAAGAATTTCCCTGACGCCTCAGAAGGTATTTGTGTAGTCAGGGAGCCTTAACCCTTGTGAAACCTCCTACCTTGAAATTGAAAGCTTGCAAGATGCAAATCCTCAACTAGGTTTGAAGTGGGAATGCCTTAGTTGGCCTTAGAGTGAAGGTGAGAGTCCAAGAAGGTTTGGTGAAATCTTAGTAATTAAGCGTGAGGAGACCTTGAGTGCTTAACTCTTGAATTGGGCCCCTAAACCTGAGCAAACCCATGTGTTGAGTGAGGAAAATTTACAATCGTTGATTCAGTGAAGTGAGAAGATCATGACTGTTGGTCAAAAGATGAGGGCATCAGAGCGTCCAAGTGCAAGGTTGCAATGGGACTTCGATGGGGAGACTCTGAGTCAACGAAAGTTGTTGATCTTTCGGAGCCTAGACAATAAAATCAAGACCGTTGATGATGACTGTAAGCAATATATGTCTATCAGAAGATAGACGATGTTATAGCAAGATTTGCCTCACCCCATGCAACTTGCTCAAAGGCCTTTTCCATTTCCCTATGCAGACTTGAAGTCCCCTTTTTGCAATTCCCAGAGCTAAAAAACATAGTTTTCCACATATATGTGCCCTAACAGTTATACAACATGTGTATATGTAGGTTGCACCATTACAGCCCATGTACATCAGGTTTTGTGCCCAAAATTAAAAAATGGTGTCGGGTTTCCATGTCACGTCACAAGATCCATGATCTTTGACCTTCCATATACTGGAAACATTCTGACTCGGCCCTTCAGTTCCATTTGAAGGCTATAAATGGGCCACATCCAAGAAGTGGGAAGGGGGGGAGAATTCAACTTTGAGAGCAAAGTTACTCTGGAGAAATTATTCACTTCATATTGAGTCTGCATCCCTTTGTCCTTTTAAGTCTGGACACATTGTTCAGCCCCCAAGCTCTTCCCTATTTGATGGAGAATTTCATTGCCTCTCTTATATGAGCTTGCCTTTGGTGGCGGATTGAAGTGGTGGAGGCCCAGCTAGAAGGGAATTAGTTTCTCGGTTCCGAACGTGCCGACATGGAAGTTTGTCATTCATACACTTTTGTTGATTACATTTTAATAGAAATACTCTTTTCTTGTCCAATTAATGTCTTGCAAATATTTGAATTGTTATTCCGTGGGCATATTTGTTATGAATTTTGATGGATTATGCTATTATATGTGCTAACTTTATATATTATCACCATATGTTTGTGTATCTTGGTTGTTGAGGACAAGTTGTAGGTATATAGATTTGGGTCAAGTGCTCAACGGTGGACTTCATCAAGCGTTTGAATGAGGTAGGATTTTTATCTTATCTTATTAGCATGTTTGTTTATATAGCATACTTGAGATTAGAGTTGATTTCTGCAGTCATTTCTATCTTTTGTAGTTTACCCCATGCCATAGAGTGCTTTTCCTTGTAACAATGGTCGAAGACCCAAATTGTGGTCTCAAAGAGAATCCGACGACAAGGGAGTCTGAGGACTGTTGATGTATCGAAAGGTGCTCCGACAGATCATAGTTGTTGGATCTAATATGATATGTTCCAAGGAAGAATAGATAGAGCCTTTAAACGTCATGTAGGTGTGATACTCTGAATGAACCATGATCATTGGAGTGAGCGCACTTTGATGGTGAAGGACTCCGAGAGGAATCCTGAGCCATAGATCTGAGGAAGGGTGTATGAGATCATCTCAGTCATAGATATGTCATGGGTCCCACTTATGCACGTAAGGAAATGGCGATGAGATGGGTGGTAATTGTTGAGTAGGTAGAGGCATCGGTGTGATCGGGGCTGTTGATTTTCGACTCTAAGGATCGTTGGATTTTTTTGGAATGACCCATTGGAGAGGAGATGTCGGAGTGGGGATTCAAATCTTGTGATCGGCTATCTCAATGGGAATGAATCTGAGTCGTTGTCAATCATTGATCTGGTGGCAAGGAATAATTATAGCCATATGATTGGGAGTGTTTGGGTCCTTAGTTATTATGGTAAATCCTTACAGGGGCTTTTGCTAGTAGTTGGAGGTCAGACGAGAAGGTTCGACAGAGTAATTATTATTGAAGGGGAAGTTCTCACGTATTAATGTGGTAAATATGGATCTGAGAGGATCATATCTGAGTCCTTCGCATGAGAGTAAGGAGAAATAGAACATCCTACCAACTTAAGGGAGGATTAGGGGGGCAGGTGTGTTACAGAGTGGTATCATAGCAGAGTTCAAACTCTAGGCTTGAATGGGTTTCCAAGGCCAAAACACTGTCTAAGAAAACTTTTTATTTTTACAGGAATGCATGATTATAATCTTGATGAGATAAATTAATAGTGTTTTATTGTTTCAACATGTAAGACATACTGAAAGGGAAGTAAAGGTGACTGGTGAAGCATATCATGGAAGAAACCTCCCATTTCAGAGATGATGAATTGGATGGTCATAGGACAAGAGAAACCCCTTCAGACTTGGTAGCCATCATCATAAGTATGAAGGTAGACAATGAGAGGCTCATGAGAGCCCATGCTAAGCAGATAGATTTGAATGTAGTGCTACTAAAGCTTGTCAGAAATTTAGAAGCATCTGCAACAAGGTCCAGCCACTAGTAATGCAGAGTTATAACAATCAGGGAGAATAAAAACCCTTTCATATGCCCAAAAGCATGGACTAAGCCATAGCGAGGTAGGAAGGAGTTCTTCCAAGAAGATACATTGGGATGCAAAGAAAAGCATATCTGGTGGAAACATTTCCACAGAATCGTCCAATCAAAGGACTACTTTCGAGGAGCTATCCAGCAGTGATACTCAGTCAAGTGTCCCCGGGAAAAAGAAAAAAAGACACTCACAAAATTCTATGACAGAGGAATTCAAGAAGACTAAGGCGTCTACCTTTGATTGAGAGATTAATAAAGGAGAAGAAGTTGAGGCTTGGTTGTTGGGACTGAGGAAGTACTTTTGGGTACACAACTACTTGAAAAACACAGAGGCGAAGATAGCCATCTTCAATCTAAATGGAGGAGCTTCCATATGGTGGAAGGACCTCAAGGAAGTCAAGGGATTGAAAGAGAGTAAGTTGACCTAGAAACAGTTTGAAAAGTATTTAAGAAAGGCTTACCTATCGAAGAAGTACTTCAATGAGTAGATTAAAGAATTTTGTGAGCATAGGTTGGGGCATCTTACCATGGACGTTTATGCCAAGAGATTTTTAGAGTTGTTGAGGTATGTCCCTTACCTCAAGGATGAAAAAACAAGAATACAACACTTCCTTAGTGGGTTGCCATAGTCCCACCAAGACAAAATATAATTTGATGAAGCTAAGACCCTGGAGGATATCATTAGGAAGGCCAAGTGTTGTTATGATCAATCCAAGCATAAGCAAAAGCCTTCTAGGGATTGGAAGAAAAAACATAAGACTAAATTTTAGAAAAAGGGATTCAAATCATTACCATATAAAAACCTAAGGAAAGGTGCTCGGTTTGGTCAGTCGAGCAGAAGCGTGCACTAGAAAATTTTTCCATCTCAAAGTGGAAACAAACCAGCAGAATAGGCAAGGGAAAGAGTAAAGGAGCCAAAGAAAGGGCCTCTACAGTTATGGGGTTGCATAGAGGCACATATATTGAGAGATTGTCCTCACAAACAACATGACAACAAATGTGTTTATCATGTTCAGGAAGTTACTACAGTCAATCATGTGGCCAGAAGTGTGCCAAGAATATATGCAGCTATAGAAAATCGACAATCAGACCACCACGATTCTGTAGTGGATCTGTAAGGTATAATTTCCAAGCAACCCATTTATATTTTAATCGACCCTGGATCTAACCTTAGTTATATCTCACCTCAAGTTGTTGAAGCATGTGCCTTACGAAGAAAGAAACATTCAAGGGCATGGTTGTTTTAGTTAGCCACAAGGACTAAGAGAAAAGTGGTAGAGGTGATAGAGGCTCGTCCATTTGAAATGAGTGGACTACATACTCAAGCAGACTTGAACATCCTACCTCTAGGATCATACGATGTGTTGTTATGCATGGACTGGTTAGCCATTCATAGAGAAAAATTGAACTGCTATGATAAAACTTTAGAGTGTGAAGATACCAAAGGTAACACAAGGGTGTTGCAGGGAATTCGAAAGCCAGTTTCAGTTAGACAGATATCAACACTACAACTCAAGAAATTCAATCAAAAAGGGTGTCCCTTGTATGCGATACAAATGCTCAATTCAACAGAAAGTGAGGAACTGAAGGCTAAAGATCTTCCAGTGCTATGGGAGTTTAAATATGTGTTTCCAAAGGAGGTGTTTGGACTTACTCCAAAGTGAGATCTTAATTCTTCAATAGATATTGTACCTGGAGTGGTACCAACATCAAAAGTACCTTACAAGATGAGCACACCAGAGCAGGTGGAACTGAAAGTGTAGTTGAAGGAGATGTTGGATAAAGGGTATATTAGGTTGAGTGTATCCCCGTGGGGAGCACCTACATAGTTTGTGAAGAAAAAGGATGGTACATTGTAGTCATGCATTGACTACCGATAGTTAAATAAAATGACCATCAAGAATAATTATCCATTGCCCAGGATTGATAATCTATTTGATCAGCTCAGAGGAGCTACAATTTTCTCTAATATTGATTTGATATTTGGATATCACCAAGTCGAGATTAAAATGAAGACATTCACAAGATAGATTTTAGAACGAGGTATGGACACTATGAATTCATGGTGGTGCCATTGAGCTTACCAATGCACCAACTACTTTCATGTGCTTAATGAATAATGTTCTCAGCAAGTAGCTAGATAAGTTCATTCTCATATTTGTGGATGATATTTTGGTGTATTCCAAGACTAAGGAAGAGCATGAAGAGCATATTAAGATGGTGCTACAGATGCTAAGAGATCACCAGTTGTATTCCAAGTTCAACAAATGTGATTTATTTCAAAAGGAGATCCAGTATTTAGGCCACATAATCTCAACAAAAGGAGTGGCAGTGGATACCAAGAAGATCAAGGCAATCATGAATTGGCCCGCCCCTCGGAATGTAACAGAGTTAAGGTCTTTCATGGGATTAGTTGGATGGTATAGAAGGTTTATAAAAGGATTTTCCAAGATTGGTCATCCCATCACTTCACTACAAAGGAAGGGGAAGAAATTTGTATGGTCAATAGAGTGTGAAGCCAACTTTCGACAGCTAAAGCATCTTTTTACCAACACCCATATTTTGAAGATTGCAAACCTTGAAAATGATTTATTGGTTTTCACTAATGCTTGCAAGGAAGGACTCAATGGAGTTCTCATGCAAGAATGGAAAGTGATATATTATGGGTCATGGAAACTAAATGAGCATGAGCAATGATATGTCACCCACAATCTAGAACTTGCAACAATTGTGCATGCATCGAAGGTGTGGAGACATTACTTGCTCGGAAGAAGGTTTGTCCTAATGACAGACCATTGTGGTCTACAGTATTTGTTTGACCAACCATGATTGAACGCTAAAGAGGCCAGGTGGATGGCATTGATTAGTGAGTTTGATTTTGAGATCAAACACATAAAAGGGAAAGAAAACAGAGTGGTCGATGCACTCAGTAGCAGTGTGCAAACCATGCAATTAACAACAACAAGTGTAGGAGAATCTGATTTCAAGAAAAGGATTAGAACCCTCTTGCAAGAAGATGAGTTTTTCAATTTGGTAAGAGAGGGACTACAACAAGAAAATAATGAGAAAAGCTATGAAGGGTATCAACTTACAATTGTTGATTTATTGTTGTACAACCACATGTTGTATGTGCCTGATTCAACATAGCTGAAACACCTGATCATGGATGAATTCCATAGGAGACCTTATGTGGATCATCCTGGTTATCAGAAAATGATAACAATAGTAAGGAAATTGTATTATTAGACAAGAATGAAGCAAGCCATTGTTGAATATGTTGTCAAGTGTTTAGAGTGTCAACAAGTCAAGGTTGAACACAAGCACTCTGCAGGATTATTGCAGCCATTACAAATTTCAGAATGGAATTGGGAGACAATATACATGGATTTTATTATTGGTTTGCCAAGGACAGTTAGACAACATGATGCAATTATGGTAGTAGTGGATAAGTTGAGCAAGGAAGCTCACTTTATTCCCATCAAAACTACTTTTAAAGCTATAGATGTTGCTGATAATTTTATGAAGGAAATTTTCAGATTGCATGGTTTACCCAAAACAATAATTTCATATAGAGATGCTAAGTTCACTTCGAACTTTTGGAAAATCTTGTTTACAGGTTTGGGAACACAATTAGCGTTTAGCATGGCCTACTATCCTCAGATAGATGTTCAAACCAAAAGAGTGAACATAGTGATGGAAGACATGTTGATGATGCTTGTTATGCATCAACCTAAACAATGGGAGGAATTTCTACCCTTGGTAGAGTTTTCCTATAACAATGGTTATCAAGAATCATTGAAGATGAGCCCACTTTAGGTTCTATATGGCAGAAAGTGCAATGTTCCAATCAATTGGGACAATCCAGTGGACAAGATCACACTTGGACCAAAATTGTTGAAAGAAATGGAGTAGACAATTACTAGGATAAGGTAGAATTTGAAGGTAGCTCGGGATAGACAAAAGAGCCATGCAGACAACAAGAGAACTCATAAGGAGTTCAAGGTGGGAAATCATGTGTATCTCGGGGTGAAGCCCAGGAAGAGCTCTCTAAGGATGGGGACTTGTGCTAAGTTAGCACCTCGATATTGTGGGTTGTTTGAAGTCTTGGAAAGAGTGGGACCAGTAGCCTATATACTTTCCCTTGCTTACTTTTAGAGCTCACACTATGTTCCATGTATCTTTATTAAAGAAGTATGTTTATGATTCTAATCATGTTATTGATTGGATTGTGATACAAGTGGAACCAGAGGGATAATTCTATCCAGAATCTCAATGCATCCCGGGAAAGAGGGAAACATTACTCTAGAACCAAGCCATCGTGCAAGTCAAGGTGCAATGGAAGCACTTTGGAGTAGATGAGGCCACTTGGGAACTGAAATATGCCATGAGAGAGGCATACCCATTTTTGTTCCATATGTAGAATTTGTATATATGGCATTTTAAACATCGAGGATGGTGTTTCTTTAAGGGGGAGGCGAATTTAACACCTTGTTTTCCCCCATAATTGTAATTATGTTAAGACTTCATGAAATGTGATTATGAAGCATGTAATTGTGTTCATGATTAATATAACACCAGACAACTGACTAAAAAGGAAATGTCCTTTAATACTAGCCATGATATCACAAGTGAGATTGGTGAGGTGGAATGGAGAAGTTTTAATGAAGAAAATAGGAAGATTGCTTAACATTCCATCCTACACTTGAAAAAATAGAATACACCACCCGCCAATGTACCTGGAGTACATGAAACTACATGACCAGTTATGGAGATCAAGATTGGTGATTGAAGCAGTTATAATTGTTGACAGATCTTATGCTTGAGGAAGCAAAGAGTCAACTGAAAACCTGACAAGAGGGCATACTTGGATTGCCCCTTCAAATTCGGGAGCCTGGCTGGAGGTTGTGTCTGACAACAGGCCATAGGAATACTGAGGATGGGTGGAAGAAGAGACCAAAGGTGGAAAAAAATCACATAGATTTTTAGGGAGAGAAGAATGAGGGGAGCACAGTTCATAGGCAGATAGGAAGAACTAGAGAGGAAGAGTGTGATAACCAGTGCGCAAGCACCCAACAAACAAATTCTCACATAGACCCACAAATAACATAGTGAGTCGCAGACTCAAAAATGGATGGTGCAATGAGAGGGATATTCACGCACACGGTTCTGAGAAGCAGAACAATTGGGAATTTTTCCTTGAGGAAAATAGGAAACTTACTCAAGAGAGTAATGGTCACCCTAGAACATAGAAGACCTAGATCCAGACTTGAGCAATAGAGGACCGCAGCTTGGTACTTACTGGAAAGAAACCGACACTGGTAAGGGGAGGTTTCTAAGGAACCATGTAGCATAGAAGGGACTCCCTTGTCCAGAGGAAATCTTACTGGGAAGGTGCCTGATAAACTTGTTGAGGTCCTAATCTCAGTGGGAAGAAGGAAACTTTTGTTGTTTCCAGTGGAGTAAAGGATAGAAACCTTCCTAAACCATTTTCTCAATTTTGTAGTTATCTTAATCAATCCCCTTGTGGTATCATGGCTTGGCACGAGGGTGGCATGTTGTAGAAAGAATCTATGTAGCATAGCCTACGATTATGAAGAAAGGCTTCCTCTCTCAGTCAGTTGGTTGGTTAAACCTTTCACTGAATAGATAAGTGTCTTACCTTGCCATGTCTAATGTATGTTTGGTGATGTGAATATATTGTTTATTGTTGTGAGATGAATGTATCAAATTGAAAGAATGTTGAGTTCCTGAGTAAAATGGATTATGCATGACTGTTTTTCACTAATTAATATTGGTAAATATGAACAACCAAATGAGAAATGTGAATGCACGCCATAATCTTGTAAATTGCAATCCCTTGAAATGGAAAAATTGCAAGATATAAATCTTCACTATAAGAGTGGTGGAAGAATTTTCGTGGTACCTGGGAAGGTCTCTAGGTAGTCAGGGAGCCTTAACCCCTGTGAAACCTCTTGCCTTGAAATGGAAAGCTTGCAGGATTCAAATCTTCAACCAAGTTTGAAGTGGGAATGCCTTAGTCGGCCTTAGAGTGAAGGTGAGAGTCCAAGAAGGTCTGGTAGAATCCCAATAATTAAGCATGAGGAGACCTTGAGCGGTTGACTCTTAAATCAGACCCTTAAACCCGAGCAAATCCATGTGTTGAGCAAGGAGGATTTACAACCATTGATTCAGTGAAGCAAGAAGATCTTGAATTTTGGTTCGAAGACGAGGGCCTCAGAGCGTCCATGTGCAAGGTTGCAATGGGACTCCGATGGGGAGACTACAAATAAAAGAGAGTCGTTGATCTATCAGAGGGCTAGACGGTGAAACCAAGATCATTGATGACGAGTGTAAGTGTTATACGTCTATTGGAAGATAGACAGTCGAAGGCCCAAATGATGGTCTTGAAGAGAGTCTAACGACGAGGGATTCCAAGGACCGTTGATCTATCGAAATGTGCTCCAACATATCACAACCATTAGATATGATATGATCTATTTCAAGGAAGAAGAGTTGTAGCCTTTAAACACCATGCAAGTGTGAGACTCCAAATTAACAATGATCGTTGGATAGGGTACACCATGAAACAATGGATACATCAGAGTGACTCATCAGAGAGTGTCGATTGGAGTGGTCTACGATACTTGGAGTGAGTGCACTTAAATGGTGAAGGACTCCGAGAGGAATCCTGAGCCATATATTTGAGGAAGGACGTATGAGATAATCACAGTCGTAGATCTATTGTGGATCCCACTTATTCACACAAGAAAAGGGCAATGAGACGGGGTGGTAACTATTGAGTAGGTAGAGGCATTGATGTGATTTGGGAGGTTGATTTTTGACTCTGAGGATCGTTGGATTTGTTCGGAACGACCCATCTAAGAGGAGTTGTCGGAGTGGGGATTCAGATCTAGTGATCGACTGTCTCGACGAGAATGAGTCTGAGTCATTGCCTGTTGTAGGGGCTAGTTGTCTCTATCGATTAGACCCGTTAGTCGAATGTTGAAGTCAGTTAGAAGAGTCACTCAAACAGACAGTTAGATTCAACCGACCAGGAAGTTAAGAACTATAACCGACTAGTAATTGTATGGCATGCATATGTGTGTGTGTGTGTGTGTGTGATTATGATAAAGAGAAGAAGGTTGTTTTTCCATATAATAAAGTGCATTTGATGGTTCTCCCAATACACGTGTATGCTTCCATGTGTCTCTATGTGTGATTATATATAATGTTGTAACATATGTTGCTCTACGTAAGGAACTATTGGTAACCTCTCATACTTACCCACATACTACAACTTTGGTTCTGTTGCTGATAGTTATGAACTAGGGCATGTATAAAGTAAAAGGCACATATATGTTAACCTTGGAAGACATATGCAAATGGTGGGAGTGAAAAATTAATAATTACATCAAAAATTACGCAAGGAGGAATCGATTAGCGCAAGCAGAAGCACGTACTCAGTTCTTTTCAGAAACACATGAACGATCCTTGGAAGCTGCTCCAGAGGCACTATTAATCAAGCACCTAATGCACAAAATCACTCCAGATGAAGAATTGACGCACACAATAATAAACAGAGGAAGAACAGATCTCAACAAGTGGTTTGAAATAATCATGTATGACTATATTGAACAACAAGCGATCGAAGACCAAGAGTCAATCGAAACTATAAAAAACAAATTCTATACTGACTTGCATGACGATTTCCTTTGCACTGTCTCGTCCTTGCTTCATAAATTCTTATTAGACAAGGGAGTTGGAGACATTGTTGAATGCCAACCTCTTTTGGCCAATCCTCTTCTAAACTGAAATTGACAAGAAAAATAAGAAGAGTGAGAAGAATTCCTCGAAGCCAATTGCAAAGATACAAGAGAAGCCTGGGATTATTTTTTGAAGAAATGAAAATAGCTAAAATGAGCAACACTGTCGACCTCGCATAAGTCAAGTCAACGATGGGGGGTTAGACAATTCGTGAGAAGATACAAGTCAAGTCAATTGCACCAAAGTCGAAAATTTATGAAGTCGGGAGGAAGATAACTGAAACAAGTGACATATTAAGAGAGAAATTTGTGCGACAAATGTAGACCTATAAACCCTCAACTGATATCCAAAAATTGGAGCGGGATAAAAGGAAAAAGAGGCAAGAAGAGTTATGAAATGAAAGGGATCCCATAAGTTCACATAGGAAACCTATCGAGGCACAATAGTTCATCGGAGCATCCCTTGCGAGCACCCCAATGGCTTTTGGGGGGAATAAAATCTTGCAAGTGAATATGGCAGTCGGTGACGACCAACAAGCAATCAACAAAGTCGATAGTATGGATATTGATGAGTTAGGACCCACAATTCAACATTCTCCCATAAGAAGCCCTAGCCAGTGCATTACAAACTTCCTTCGTTATATACTTCATGTGGATAGTCAATCCTCGAAGGTATGGTGCCAAATTGATAATGATGATCAAATAAGAGATACACTTATAATCAAAGCACAAGAGAATATTCAAAATCGACTAGAGGATATATTCCTCCACATAAGAGATATTACAGACTCCGCCCCCCTGTCGAATTTACTTCTTGAAGATTCTAAATCAACGGAGAGTGAAAACGAATCGTCACAACCTTCAAGAGGATGATTCATATAATATATAGATAAAGGTTGACAAACAAATGATATAATCCCAAGCACAGAGCAAACACAATTAGCACTAGAATACAATCGAACTGAAGAACAACGACAAATCATATTAGACGAGTCAAACACTCAGATTTCGACTCCCTGAAGCAAGACCATATCGAATTCCGAGTCGACTTCAAATCAAAATCTTACAATAGTTCCAGTTCTGAAAAATCCTAAAAAATCCACATTTCTTTGTTTGCGAGAGATTTTGGCATGTAGTTGATATTACCAACGAATATAAACAAATGGCACAATTTGGTGTTGCACTTTGGGCTAGGGCCCTCACCTGGTTCATGAACTTCATAGACAATTAGCAACAATCAAAGGCAGAAATAAAATAGAATTTCCTCACGTTCTTTAAAACACAACACGTAGGCCACTTAGTCAGGCAAACACTAAAAGATATCAAACAAGGTCCAGGCAAAACCGTCCATGAATATGATAAAATATTCAAAGATCCACTAAGTCAAATTCCTTGTGTAATAGAAGTAAGATTACTTGTACAATGGTATTTAGCAAGACTGTTACAAAAGAGTTTGAGTTAAAAAAAAATTGAGCACCAATATGAATGTACGACATCCAATCATACAAGGAAGCATTGACAAAAGCTCAACACATAGAGATGGATGATTAAGGAGCATCGAATTCATTAGTAATCGAGAAAAGATTAGAAGAAAAACTCACAGAACTACAATAGTCCATAAAAAAAACATGTTGATTTCACAAAATGAACTCTAGTGCACCATTTGCTCCAATGAAGGACATACAAAATACTACTGTAAATTCAGTGACACATTGGATCCAACAGTCAGACGTATTCAAATCAAAACATTTTGCGACATATTTTGAGGTGTAACAAACCAAGAAACAAGAGACTGTCCACGTAACTTAAGAAATGCCCGATCAAAATGGTGCCATATTTGCGAGGAAAACAAACATTATACACATGAATGTTTGTTAAACATAAAAAAATAAAATGAACATCCTTGCGGTCTATCACACACAGAAGACCGACCAAAATGTCGACCAAGGGAATGGAAATGGATACAGAGGTTGAGGTAGCGGGGGCTATCAAGGAAGAGGTGGATATAGAGAAGGAAAATGACAATAAGACAAAGGATGTGGTCAAGGTTGTTATTATAGCTTTAATTGCTGGAAGGAAGACCACATAAGTCATGACTTCCCAATAAAGGATAGAATTGATCTCAAGTTCTGCAATATCTGTGGAGTGGATGACCACTCACTAGAAGATTGTTCGATTCTATTAGAGAAAGTGATTAATAAGTGGAACGTGAACCTCTTTCATACAATACCCAAGCAAGACATTATAAATTCTAAAAATCTCCATGTAGTAACATGATCAAGAGTGGGTGAATACATCTACCTAGATCCACCAGCTCGACATAGGGGATACCGAAACACATATCTCGACCCTGAACATGAGGAAAACATAATGTGGGAAGAAATGAATTTCTTCAAGAATATCTACCAAGACAAATCGAACGGAAACAAGGGAGGATAATCAAACATTATGTACATTGATTTAGAAGAATTTCTTCAATTATTAAAAGAAAATCAGTCGATCAATCGCCTCGTCAACTTACTAAGAATCTTAAGAGAATATAAAGAGGATCAAAGACCAATTAAAAATCTTCGACAATTGTCTCAGGAAAGGCATACAAATGACTTCGACCCGCAAGTCAACCTAGAAATTGATGGCCATATGATCAAACAAGTCGTATTCGACTTCGGTTCATAAGTAAATATCCTCCCTAGAGAAACATGGGTTTGATTTGGAAAACCCCTGCTACATCCAACAATGAATTTCTTAAATTTAGCAGAACAAAGATTTATTGAACCAATTGGCACACTCAAAAGTGTCTTAACTTTCATAATGGGAATCCCAACTAGAGTCGAATTTGAATTTATTAACCTGGTCAAAGGCATCCCCGCATACCCCGCATTAGTCAGAAGACCATGGGGTCAAAATATGAAGGAGACAATCTCACTTAAAAGGGACGGGATTTAACTGAAAGGTAGCGACATGAAAATTATCATACGTTTGACCCAAAAGAAGGAAAACCTTGGGTCGAAACATGGGATGAAGCTCAGGAAGCTTGTCGTTTATACCAAGTAATGAATGAACATAAAGATAACATCGAGCCAAATATTTAAGGTGAAATCTTAGTCGGATCACCATTGTCAATAGGGAAAAAATATGATACAAAACTTTACAATTGGAAAATGGAGAATTATGAAGCTCAAGATAAGGAGCGTTGGTCGATAGAGGCGATTCCAATAAAACAATCGAGAACATGCTTTTCAGTTCAAGCAGTCCTTATCGTGCTAGAGAAAAGACTAAAACAAACACCAACACTCATTCTAAATAACACATAAATGAGATCTCCCTTGTGGTTTAATGAAATATATTCCCTAACGACCCATGTCGATGAAGTATATAAATCATTCGGAGATCAGGGGAGGGTGCAAAGTTTAGTAGAATCCTTCACTAGCCAGGAAACACAATGGTGGGAAACCCATGCACCACTATGGAAAATATGGAACACCGCTACCTTATACTTTGTAGAACAATTTGGAAGAAAGAAGTTGTCGGTGCAAGTAAACATCTCGACTTTCAGACCTGGGTTTGACCCAATCGCTCACATCCCAATCTAGATTATTTTCAGCACGAAATGAGAGTGGAGATATAATAAAGAAATGTGTAGATATATCTCAGATATCCAATAATATAACATAAATTTATAAGAGATGCAACCATAAACACAGAGATACAGTAATACACAATATTCTATTAATGAGTGAAAATGTACAAAGACTGTAAAAATACAAAGTGAAAGACTTGCTAGAATGGTGGCAGCTTATCTCTAAGAAGAGACATGTCCGCTACTTTCATTCGCAAGAAGATGATTTTACAATGAGGCTCCAAAGGCCGTTTTATCATAAAGAGAATTCAAAACCCTAACCCCGAAAGATGAAAAAAGCCAACAGTTTTGTGGACCCCGTTTTGGATAGTTTGGTGTATCAACTTCTCGAGGGCGTAACTTTGGCATACGATCTCTGTTTGGGGCGCATGATAGCTCGTTGGAAAGGTATCTTCGAGGAGATTCATTTTGAGGGATCAATTAGAGCCTTTGGATTTTTTTTAGGAGCTCAATCCTGAAAAACCTTCATTTAGGCCCTCAAAATGGCCCCAGAAGTTTAGGAATCGAAAAACTGCTAAAAATAGTAAGTTGCTAGAAAACTGTTTTGAGCTAGTTGGAATAGGTGGGTGGGCACCGATATCCACCTGGATCACATCCACCAATGTGATAATGAGTAGAGAATATTAGGCTACCAGGATGAAAGGGTATGGCCACACATGTTCCCAAATACACTGGATGACATACCACATAAGTGGTATAAAATCGAAGAAGCATGTGACCACACATTTAACTGGAACGAAATTAAAGAAAATTTCATCAAATATTTTGAATTCATCCCAAAGGAGGCACATTTGCAAGAGGCTGCAAAAGAAATAATTTTTCTTCTCAAAAAACCAAATCCTAATGAAATACAAAAGAGAGGCAAAGCCAAAGTCGACATATGATCGACTTCAACTTGCAATTTTGTGTCACCACAAAATAAAGACAATATAATGGCTCATTGAATAGACATGGAAAACATAAGTTTTCCAAGTCAAAGTTTTCAATGGAATAGAAGTCATCCTGGAGTAAATAATTATGTAAAGACAATTTATCCAATGTCCAAGGAAGACAATGAAGATAAAAAAAAATTGAATATCCCCTAAGTTATAATGAGGTTATAGAAGGAGAATGAAGATCAAATTAATCTAAATCACTTGAGTGGATGGATGTGTAAATTAAATCTAAGGAATACAACATCTCAATATATGGTCGAACGAAAAATGGCGAAAATAGGCAACTATTGGTTGAACAAACAAACTACAGAAATAGTCGACCTATTGTGAGAATATCAGGATGTTTTCGAACATGATTACAAAGACTTGAAAGGATTGATGCAAGAGATGGGGGAGATTAAAATTGACCTCATCCCAGGGTCCAAGCCCATCAAAAAACAACCATATAAGGTAGCACATAAGTACAATCCCATAGTCCAAAAAGAGATAGGTGTAATGTTAGTCATCGACATCATATACCCTATCGACAAGTCTGATGGTCGTGCAACCTAAAAATCATGACCCAAAGAAACTTAGAATATGTGTCAACTTCCGAAGGTTAAACAACCTAACAATAACTGATCCATTCCTGACACCATTCGCCGATGAAATCATTAATGAAGTTGTTGAGAATGGATGTTATTCATTCATAGACAGCTTCTCGGCCTACAACCAAGTACCTATTGTAGAATAATATCAAGGGAAAACAAAATTTGTCTTTGAGTTTGGGTGATTCACATACATAGTAATGTTGTTTGGGCTTAAGAACACTCCAATAATATTTTCTTGTATAGTGGTCAAAGCATTTCAAGAATACGTCTACAAAACAATGGTTGTGTACTTTGATGATTGGACAATTTACAGCCTATTAAAATATCGCATCCAATGGCTTTGAATGATGTTGGAAAGATGCAGACACTTGTCTCTAAATATAAAAAAATGCATCTTTTCCACACCAATAGGTATCTTGTTGAGTCACATTGTATGCAAATATGGAATCAAGGTCGACATGGCCAAAATCAAATTTATTCTCGACCTAAAGCCACCAATCAATCAAAAGCAAATAAAAAACTTCCTTGGGCATATTGGATACTACACAAGAATTATTCAACATTACTCTGATACAACCTTCCCAATCGACGAGCTGCTAAAAAAAGAAGTCGAGTTCCAATGGAGCCAAGAATACAATGAATCTTTTGATCTGTTAAAAAGAAAACAGGTAGAAGCACCAATGTTAATATTTCCAAACTGGTCAAAAAAGTTTCATGTCCATGACAATGCATCCAATGCCGCAATCGGTTCAGTACTTTCCCAACCATACGATGATGTGGTCGACCACTACAATGCATACACCAATCGAAAGTTGAATAAATATGAAATAAATTATTTGACGATAGAGCGGGATGCTCCATCCATCATCTTAGCTCTCCAAAAATTTCAACATTATTTACTCGCAAACCCATTCATCTTCTTCACGGACTGACATGCCCTTAAGGTATTTAGTAAACAAATGGGTCCATTAGGGAAAACATTGTCGATGGCTACTATTGTTCCAAGAGTTCAACTTTGAAGTGGTAGTCCAACCAGGAAAAAAGAACGTCGACCCCATCATCTATCTTGATTGGAAATTGAATAAGATCCGATAGGGATAAAAGACGACTTACCTGACGCACATTTATTTCAGGTCGAAGTTGCACCAAAGGAACTCGAAGAAATCACAATTTTTTTAGAATAGGGAAGTCTCCTAATGATCTCCTAGCTAACAAAAGGAAGATCGTAGCATTAAAATAAACACCATTCACTCTCATGGATGGGTATCTCTATAATCTAGGAACTAATGATATTTTGAGAAGATGTGCACTAGAACATGAATGAGAAGACATAATCAATGAAGAGCATGTGGGCTCTGTAGGAGGTCATTTTCAAGTCGACATGACAACTAGAAAGATCCTTCAAGCAGGCCTTTGGTGGCCGAATTTACACAAGGATTGTCGAGAACATGTGAATAAATGCAATAAATGCCAAAGGATGGGTTGACCTTTGTGGAAAAACAAAATGCCATTACATTTGGTAGATCCTAGTTTATCGTTTGAGGTATGGGCTATCAATTTCATCAGCCCCTTTCCGAAAAGAGCCAAAATAACTAGGGTGAAGTACATTATCACAACAATTGAATATCTAACTAAATGAGTAGAGGAAGAACCAATCGAAAACTATACAAAAGAGACAACGACCAAATTCATATATGAAAATATAGTAACCAGATTCGATTGTCCCTTAATATCAATCAACGATCAAGGAACTCATTTTGTCAATGGAACAATCGAAGTAATACTTCAAAATTTTATGATCGACCACATGAAGATGATTGCCTTTCATCCACGGGCCAATGGAGTTGTCGAGTCATTTAACAAAACATTCATAATGGCATAACACAAATATGTGTACTCGACAAGGATGATTGGGATGACAAGATCTCGACAATATTGTGGGATTACAGGACAACATACAAAAGATCGACTGGCCAAATTCCATTTAAGCTTGTTTACGGTCAAGACGTTGTAATTCCATTAAGCTTATATGCAAATGAAGGAAGGACATCATTCATCCTTGAATTCGACCATATTATTAATACAAGAAAACACTTCTACCAACTAAACCAATCATTTGAAGATATAATTCTTGCACAACAACATCAAGAGGCCCCAAAGAACCAATATAAATCTTAGCACAACTAACACATAAAAAATAAAGATATCAATGGAGAAGATTTGGTACTATTGTATGATAGTTAGATAAAGGGCAAGCCACAAAAACTAGAAACTACTTGGTTGGGTCCTTATGTGGTTGAGGACATCCAACCGTCAAGAGTAGTTCACTTAAGGACTTTGCAAGGGTAACCCTTTCAAAAATTAGTAAATGGGGCTCGTCTAAAGAAATATAACACATAATAGCCTCAAAGATCCGTTGGTGAAAACCTTTGCGAGGGCACCAATAGGATCTAACTAGGTCGAAAACCCTTTGGAGCGTCCTAGGTCAAAGTCGAGAATAAAGAAAATATAAAGAAAATAAAAATAAAGATTAAGAAAGCAATAAATAAGTTGGTTATTGGAATTAGGTACAAAACCGATTGATGACTACAAGTTATATGACCGACTCAAACCACCAAAAAGTATCCATTCAAGCAAGATGTAACTAACATGAGGAGAGAACAAGGTCCCTGGTCTTCACAGAGGTCATTTAGGGAGGAAAAGCAGAAATTCAGAGCAAGCTCAACACCTAGACAATATTTGTGCCATCTTTTAAACAAACACACCAGTCAATCCAGCGAAAGAGAAATACCTCAATCAAGTGAACATGAACTATATAAATCAAGCGAGTGAGCAAAATACAAATCGAGTGAGCGTGGAAATCATAAATCAAGCGAGCACGATTATCCTCAAATAAATCGACAAAAACAACATGAATTCATAAAGTCGAAATATTAACCAAGTCAACAAACAAAATAAAACCGACTTGGTTGGGCAATTCGATCGGAGATCCTCGATCGCCCGAAAAAATCGACCCGACCAAGAAAACCACACAACAAAAGTCGGTTGAGTAGGGCGAACTCCTCAAGAAAAGAAAACCGACTTAGTCAAAATAGTTGGTCATCATGAGTACTTTGATGCAATCAATGCCCAATGGGACAGGTTTAACCACCATTGTGTCATCGACACAACTGTCCCCTCACATGAACAAGCATTTATGCCCGCCATAACTCTTGATGCACATGAATCAATGACACCACTGGTCGAATTAATTTTGCCACTTCACCCCCCGCCTATAAATATAGAGGAGGATTATGACTTTGTTTTTTTATTGTTTACCCCCAAGCATCTACCAAACATCATTAGAAGGATTGTTGTAGTATCCTGCAGAAAAGTCGGGGGCCACACCATCATATCGATATAAGTTTCAGTTTTTCAACCCGAAAATATTAGAGTCGAACTTCCCGACTACCAGCCATTGATCAATAACTCTGGAAATGGTTGTTGAAGGAACAGAGGAATCACACATGGGCAAGGGAACAACATCACTACCTCTAAATGTAAAGCTACATGAATGGGAAATTCTAAAACAAATAGTTGGGAAAACAAAGAAACAAGAGAAAACATCATGATCAAGCAGTCAACACATATCCTTTTCACGATTTTGATTCAAAGCTCCTTTACAATCGACACTTAGATATTTTTTAGGCATAAGTTGGCAGGTCGACCTAATAACATACAAACTGCACTTTCAAAGCCAGTTTGAATATTCCAGCTTGAGCTGAATTCAAAAATCTATCCTTCTTCAAAGACTATATGTGCCTCTTTCTTATTCTAAAAAATTGTATCTCTATCTCTCTTTCTCAAAAATGTTGTAACCTATTGGTGAAAACCTCTTCGGGGGTGCCAACAGGGTCTGCCAAATTCTTCTAAATTCCGTAGTCACACTTCCCCGCTTGCTCGGTATGAGCAAGGAATTGAGGGGGCGGGGGGGGGGTGGGATGTTGTAGGGGTTAGACGACTCTACCGACTAGACCCATCAGTCGAATGCAGAAGTTAGATAGAAGAGTCAGTTGAACAAACAATTAGAGTCAACCAACTAGGTAGTTAAGAACTGTAACTGACTAGTAACTGTGTGACATGCATGCGAGTGTGTGTGTGTGAGACTATGTGTGTATCTAGTGGAACCACAATGTGACTGTGTGGGTTGTGTAGGTATCTAGTGGAACCACGATGTGACCGATCATCTCACTCAAGGTAGATTTGAATTCATCCTATTCAATCCTAAAAAGTTCTAGGAGAAAATAGGAGTGATGATGCATATCGTCCCAAGTCTTCTCGAGACCAGACATAGCCTCTAAGATGGCTTCATCCAAAGGTAAAGTATTTCCAAGTAAATCACATGAACAAGACGATTGGGTGGCCCATACAGGCTCTAGAACGAGATCCTCCTCGTCCGTCTGCGAGGAGAAAGGATCTGGGTCGACAATAGTGTTAAAAATAGATTGATACACAACCTTTGCTGCTAATAGTGGCATTGCCATCCTAATATGTGACTGACCTTCGCAAGACATGGTCGAGGAAGGTAGGGTCCAAGGATCATTGAAATATGAAGTACAAAAAGGAACAAACCTCATTGACCACGAAGATCTACTAGAAATGGCATAAATGTGATGAATTGGTGCCACAAAATCAAAGCTACCCATGAGAGAGGAATACATTCCAACACCAATATCCTCGGTTTCTAGCCGAGAATTGTTGATCACTGGGATCAAAGGTCCAACTAATGCACTAGGACTAACATGCGCAAAGAAAACTGATCAATCGTCACTATTTTCCCTTCGCAAGGAAAACATAAGGTGTGGAAAATAGACGACATGACTGCAGTCATGACATAAGTCCAATTATGTCCTAGTAATAAATTATAGTCAAGGGGCGCATCAACCACCTCGACATCAACCTCCATTGTATTTCCACCTAACTTGACCGAAAAAGTGGGAAGAATTCCGTGGGGTCGAAAATAATGTCCATCAAAAGCGGTCAACATAGTCATAGATTACGATAGAGTCGGAGAGCCAATGGTTTTCCAAAAGTTTAGGGACATAATGCATGTTGCAAAACCTTCATCAATTACAATGCGTTTGATGGTATATTTTGTGTACTCCGCATGGATTTGAAAGGACACGTGGGAAGGCAAGTGAGGCTTAACATCCATGACATCAAACTTAATAACCTTCGAGCCACATGGGTCTAGAGCTCTTAAAGCAGATAACAAGGTGTTCCTCTATGAAGGACACCTCTGGACATCGCACAAGGGGTTTGACCCAGATCTTTGACAATTGAATAGCTTCGGGAAGCTTTGACATTAGGATTGCGGACATAGCGTTTCAATACTCCTTTCAGAATACGAGGAAGAGGCTTTAGCTTTTCAATCTGCAAAGGTGTTTCCGGAGGAGGGGGAGACTCCGGACCTATAATAGTTTGTGAAGAACTGTAATCACAAGCTCAAGTGGCTACATTAATATGAGATTTGACCATGTTAACACATAGATGGTCACCTTCATGTGTCGGGGGGTTTTGACTCCCGCTCGACGCATTTCCGGTGTTGGAGGACCACAAAGCCATGTGTTGATTATGTGGAAATAGATTAGTCAGCACAACAGGTGGATGCGAAAAGAGCCTCGAGGCTTCCTTGATTTTGGGGCATAGGTGGGTAAGGTGATCTTTGTTACAAAGTTTATAAGGAAACTTCACCTTCCATATTTATTTATTTCCCTCACCATTGTTATTATTCGATATATCATTATTAGTGTCGTCCTTGGCTTTGTTATTATTTTTCCCACCCTTACGATTATTACCTCGACCTTTCTTTCTATTACTGCCTAGTTTCTGGTTACCAATTGGGGTGGCTGACAACTGTATAGAATGCACATTCATCGAATGAGTGGGAGTGGAGGGTAAAACCAAAGCTTGTCTTGGTACAAGATGGCTTAGAGAAAAATCCTTCAACTGGTTCATCACCAAGTCTATAGACTTAGCATTTGTAGAGCCTATGATGCTATCGACATGAGGCCCAGGTTTTTGTCTAGGGTCATAATTCAACCGCGACGCGTTAGGAACAATTTCATACAACATCCCAAACTGAGCATATATGAGGTCTAGTTGTTGGGCTTTGAAAATATCTTCTTCCTCAGATGTTACCCCTAATGTAGAAACATCTTTTGAAATATAAGGCAATAAGGATTTAAGGAACCACTCCAACAAAAACTCTAGAGGAATGTAGGATTTGATCAGCCTCTTCCGTCTATGCCACTCTTGGATATGGTCTGATATATGTGTGGATTTATCTTGTAGAAAGGCCAACAAAATTTATATGTCGACATCATAACGAGCCTATAATTGGAAGTGGTTGAGAAAGACCAAAATCATCTGATTAAATTTTTTGTATGTTCCCCCTGGTAGCTCAATGTACCATTTCGCGACAACCCTCGTGAGAGTGCATTGAAATAGTCTCAAACAAATAGAATCATCATTAAGGGAATTTGATAAGCACCAAAGATGAAAAGTAGTAACATGATCACCTGGATCCTCGCCCATCTTTCCCTCAGATTTTGGAATGTCCGAAGGAATCTTGGTGGGGATGGGGGGCCATGACGGATCGTGACGCACCAGGTCATTCGTTAATCTTGACAAATCTGGAAGATTAAGCGTGGCTAGAAAAGAGAGTTGGGGTTGTGGCGTATGATCCCATGCTCCTGGGAAAGATTGGTGTTGAGGGATTGTAGACCATCCAAGGTTCTGGTATACACCATGGCCATGTCCGGTAGGGTAATATCCTCCTCCAAATTGATTCATAAGAGGTTGTATGGGCACCATACATGCAGGAGTGACATAGTGAGGATGACAAACATTTCCCACAGCTTGGGAACCTCCAAGCTGGGGGTTTCCCATAGCATGAAATTGACTCCCTCTGGGTGGAAATCCAGAGGATAGAGGTGTATTTGTCATGACAAATGCATTTGTCGGAATTTGCATGGAGGTAGAAGGGGGAAAGGATGGAATGTATGAAGTGGCTTGTCCACCCGATTAAGTACTCTCTCCAAGAGCATTGAGACTAGGATTAGAACCAGAAGGAAAAGGAGGCTAGCCTCCAACTGTAAGAGTCGTTTGGGGAATATGACCTCCACCAAATGAGAGATTAGTATGTGTAAGAGCCATGCCCCTAGGTCCAAGACTAGGATTTTCATTATTCGCTAGAATGGAGGATGAAATTTGCGATGTTGTATTGGGCATAACAAAAGAAAAAGGGTTAGAGACCGAAGGTATGGATTGAGCATTGTATCCCGATGTACCAAAAAGAGATCCGAAAGGGTTCATTACTGTGGGTCGAGGGAGTCCCATTAACCATAAAAGGTATAAGAGTCGAGGGACTCCTAGTGTCGTTCAGACTCGATTCAGTACTCATAATTGGATAACCACAAGTCTGTGACGTGGAGATATATGTACCATATCTATTAACTTTATGCCTTTTAGAAGGCAACTTCGGTAAAGACTCAAACTGCGGTGGTAACTTTAAAAAATGACAAGACCTACGAGGAGGCTGGTCTTGCTCCACGATGACTCAAGCCTTAAGATATACAACCAATTCCTAGGGCTAACTAACAATCATAGAGCACACCAAAATAAATAAAAAAGGCCAAATGTACACAAACAAGATATAGTAGTTGAAAAGGGCCTCCCTCACTAAAGTAGCTATGCCTCACCCAAGCGGAGCCTGAGACTCCCTTCAAAATATTGGAGGTATCCAAATTAGTTATAAGGGCCCTCGTGGGCTTAACAATGCAGTCAGTCAGATCCCACTCAGAGAGGTAATCCTCCATAAAGGTTGTGTGTTGTCTGACCCTTATCTGACTCAAGGTACTTGCAGAATAACCCTTGCAAGTAACCTATGTGGCTACCTATGTCAAGCAACTAGAGCCACCACGATATAACCAATGCATAGGAGAACAATCGTAAGTCTGGTCCATCGTATGGGTAGGGTAACAAAGCCTGAAATATTGAAAGCACCACCTCTCACAGAGGTAAAGGTACTAGCAAGACCCAGATATATGAATGAAACCACATAAATATTTTTGATGCTAAGAAGGTATTAGAGGGCTATCTCTGCAACCAACTTCGTGCGACCTCGTGCTTAACTTCGGTGTGAGCGAAGCCTCATGATGTCACTAATTACACAATGGATTTCACCACTCCCTGGTCATACACATATGTTTAGTTTAATAGCCTTGGAGAATTTTACTCGCAAAATCCTATTCCAAGGCCCTATATCCTATGCTTGTTTGTGTACTTTGAAAAATAAAATTGTTTCTAGTCATTTTAGTTAATCAACACTACTTTTAATGGATTTTGTTTACTCAATAGGTATGGTCGCGAAAGTAATGATACTATGACTTAGCATATCAAAGAAATGAATATAAAAATAGTGCTAAGTCCTAATCTTAAATTCTCAAGAGATGCTATGTTTCACATGCAACTTTCAATGCAACTTCTACAATTTCAATAAAATGAAATCTTTCCAATGTGTCAAGATCAATACTAGATAATCAAAAGAGCAAATGCCATAATGCAAAATGAGCAAAATTTTTGTATTTTCAATATGAAGAAAATAAAATTCAAGGACTAAATAACAACTTCACACACAGACCCTACTGCAAGAAAAAAGACACAGGCCAAGTAGGATACCACGAAGCAAACACTCAGACCAATGTGCAAGGAAAACTAATGAAAAAGATGATAAGAAAGAATACCTCCCAAAAATTCAAGAATAAGAAGGTTTCCTAGCACTCTGTAAGCACTCAATAGCTAGGACCGAGACCCAAGAAGACTCAATGACCAACCAAACTCACCCAACAAACACCAAACTCATCCAGTAAGCCAAAAATTTGATATACATGATTGTTTGAGCAAAACTTGCATATGTATGCCCCCTATAGAAGGACAACTCGTGTATGTACGCGTCTGTCAAGGGAAAACCCGTGTATATGTAGTAAAATACTACCAGGGCAAGGATTAGGCCAAGAAACTCATATGAAAAGTAAAAATAGGCTATCAAGCAATCATGCGACAAGGAAACTCAGGCTAACAGAGAGCAAGTCAAGGAGAAAAACACTCCAAACCCCAAACAAAAGATTTAATCCCTAGTATGGTCACCAATTTTGTTACGAGGAAACTATCTCTATGGCATGGGGTAAACCACAATAGACGGAATGACACATAGAAATCAACTCTAATATCAAGTATGCTATATAAATGAAAACGCTAACAAGACAAGATCAAGAGCCTACCTTGTCCGAACGTTCGATGAAGACCACCGTTGAGCACACAACTCAAAGTTTTATACCTGCAACTTGTGCTCAACAACCAATATATGCAAGCATATGGTGATAATATATAATATTAGCACATAAAATAGCATAATCCATTAACATACATGACAAATACGCCCATGTAATAATAATTCAAATATTTGCAAGATATCGATTGGACGAGAAAAGAGTATTTCTATTAAAATAATCAACAGAAGTGTATAGGTGACAAACTTCAGTGTCAGTACATCTCAGAGCCGAGAAACTAAGTCCCTTCCAGCTAGGCCTCCACCAAAGGCAAGATCATATAAAGGAGACAATGATGTTCTCCATCAAAGAAGGAAGAGTTTGGGGGATGAATAATGAGTTCAGACTTTAAAGGATAAAGGGATGGAGACTCAAAAGTTGAATTCTCTCCTCTTCCACGGCTTGGATATGTCTCAATTTATAGCCTTCAAATGGAACTGAAGGGCCGAGTTGGAACATTCTCAGTATATGGAAGGGCAAGGATCATGGATCTCGTAACTTGACATGGAAACCTGACACAAATTTTAATTTTGAGCACCAAACCCAATGTACGCGATCTATAGTGGAGCAACCTGAGTATACGCTTGTTGTCAAACTGGTAGGGTGCGCATATGTGGAAAAATGTTCTTTTTTGGATCTGGAAGGTGAAAAGGGGACTTGAAGTTTGCATAGGGAAATGGAAAGGCCATCCAAACAAGTTGCACAAGGCGAGGTAAAATTAGATATAAAAAAATGAACCCCCTTCACTGCCACATAGTCCCTCATGTTGTCTACCTCTTTCCAGGGCTCCAATGCTTCTGGTAAGGAAATCTCAATGTTGCAACTCTCAGGATTCACAACTGTGAACAAGGTTTATTAACATGCAAATGCATCTCGGGCATACATGCATCAATTCATTGCTGGATTGAACCAACAAGTTCTACAACTAGCCAACCATGGCTGCTTAACTTAAACAATTCATTTTCCCTTTCCCATGCAAAACCAAGAATGACCAGTAGAGTGAATTGAGAGAGGAATGACTCGAAATGATTTTTTGGTTCACAATGAATGACCAACCCCTTGAATGAATGATCCATGAATTGATAATGAAGAAGAACCTCCAAACAACCCAAAGGTAAGGTTTAATAGAAAAAACGCTCAAGGCACAATGTGGCCCCCTCAAGAGACTCACTCGCTCCCTCATTAACCCCCCAACACCGACGTGGGTACAATTAATTAAAAAAAATAAAGGCTTAGCCCCTCAACTTCCCCCCCTCTCTCGTGGAATCATAAACCCCTATAAATCTTGTCCTTGTCTGTCTCAAAACCAACAATGTATTTTGTTATTAACAATGATTAAAGCATTACATTTCCTAGGCACTCCGACCCTTTTCCGTTTTATAGGCGCTTTGACCTTTCATGAATAAACAAAATACATTATTAAACTAGGGACTCAAAATCGGGGTATTACACCGACTATAGAAATACAGGATGGTATCCACAACCAGAAATAACCAAAACCAGAACACTGAAAAATACCAAAGGACTACAACCCAGATACCCGAATTATGAAACAACATCCAAAGTAATAGGAAATCTCTTATCATATTTGCTTGAAACAATTTGAGACTACTAGAGCTGCCTTGAAGTCCAAACCCAATGCCTTACATTATCCCACCTTGCTAACGATAATACAGATAGAGGAAAACAAAGGCCAAAGCGTAGCTTAATTCCACACCTTAAAATACGTAGGATTAGTAACCTCCTAACATTAAAATTCCATTTTAGATATGTAAATTCATATTATACGATACAAAAATTTATTTACTATGTTTTATAACTGTTGATCATTTATAAAACATTGATTTTTATTTAATCAATGTTTTAAAATATCTAACAAATATAACTTTAAAATTCTCATGAACCATTACATTAAATATGTAAAGTTGTAAACAATTTTTTTATGATAATAATACTCTATTTTTAAGGTCACGACCAAGCCAAACACCAAATTGGTGTATGAGACCCCCTTGTTTGTGGGATAAGGGACCCCTTCCGCGTAGCGATTTGACTGCTAAAGTATATGGAGGTATACATACCCTACCCCACTCTGGATTTGAACTGTGACCTCCAAGGAGGAAAAACATGTTCTTAATCATTAGGCCCACTCAGGTTGTATATTAGGCCCACTCAAGTTGTATATATATAGTTATGAATTAATGACATACTTAATATGTAAATCTTTAATCAATTGTATATTATTTATGATTACTTAAAATTATGCAACAAATATCCTTTATAATCAATTTAATATAGAAAAGAATAAAAATTACAATT
>ML791138.1:167869-184657 GCA_009831015.1 Picea engelmannii
TGAAACATGTAAATCGGGCAAAACTTGTCAACCAATACCACCTGTCACCACTTGCCACGTCACATATCCACATGTATGCTGCCTCCTTTGTTGTTTGTCGAGATTCGATCTCCCGTGTCGTTGACCTGAGCAACTACATACCTCTGTCAGTCACCAACGGTCTCATACCTTTGTCAATCACCAACTGTCTTTCTTTTGGGACCAATCTCTAGTGATAAAGAATTTCACTTTCATTTTCCTTTAGCTGGGATCGACAATCCCGGAGAATTGCTCTTTTCGGTCCAGTCATGAAATGTACTGATATAACATGGATTGAGAGATATAATTCGAAAGACCACATAGCACAAAATCCGCTTCATTCGAGAAAGCCTATATTCCTCATTTCTTGATTTCCGAAGAAACTAGCTACCTCGTGCTCCTATTATCCATCCTCCTTAGATAGATTGATGGTTGATAAGAGGGTGCTCCCAATCTGATTGCCTTCCCTATTATAGAGATGATAGAGAGACCCATTTCCACCTGCATGTTATTTAGTTCAGTCCTTTGATTCTTACAATTCATATGACCATCTCTAGACAGTTCTACTCCAGGGTGGTGCATATCGTCTGGATCCCTACCGATATAACGACGAGTGAAAAATGCCTGAAAAAGAGTGCTTGAATTCTTGTTAATTGCTTCCCGGTTGACAAAATGTGATTGGCTAGATGCATGACTAGCCACTTGCAATCTTACATGGATTCACATCGATTTCAGAACATCTTGCCATGTAGATTAATTTCTAAAAGCTCTTCCATGACTTCTCATGGCCATCATGAATGTGAATTGTTTTCATTCATCGATTTCCATTGGATTTAATACATTACACATACGTTGAATTTTGCAATGAATATATTGAATGATTTTGAACATGACTTATGTTTGGATAATGTGTAGTCCCATGTGATTCACAATGGCCTTTTCAAAGCAAATGGGTTGTCTGTCAAATTTATGTTCTGATACAGTAGGGGCCTCAAAGCCTGGTATGGAGCCTTTGTATATAACCACATGATCTCCCTCAATTATCACTATATAGACCTATACCTCCACTTAACTCACAACAAAAGCAACAACAATGAGTGTCGACACTACTATTTCCCCAAATACGATTCTTATGCTCCACTTATCTGTAATTGACTCACCCCGGAGGGTTCAAATGGATGAAACAAAACTAGGTTTCAATAACCCAAAATTATCTCCAACAAACATATTACAGTTGAGCTATCAAGATCCTACATAGTATAATAAAAATCTAATAACCCTTAACAACAAATATGAGCTATTCCATCATTATATGAATTTATGTGAATAGTACATGAATCATTTTAGCTAAAGAATAATCCTAATCTCTACACCTTTTTATGAATAAGACAAGCTCACATGAATAATACATGGCAACATAATCACAACACCACTCCATGTTTCATCATATTCCCCTTCCACATGTAATATCACATGCACTTGTCTAATAATGAAATAAATAATTAATATACTGATGTTGATGAAGTTTACCATAAATTCACTTCTACTGAGGCCATACATGCACCATCCTCACATGTAATATCACATGCACTTGTCTAATAATGAAATAAATAATTAATATACTGATGTTGATGAAGTTTACCATAAATTCACTTCTACTGAGGCCATACATGCACCATCCTCATATGTATTTCTTCTTATCTTATAGTTTTTTTTTCATGAATAAGTAAATAATTGATATAATAATGTTCTTTCTTTGTCAATTATGCAAAGTTTACACTCATTACAAAACTATTGAAGTTAGATCTTTGAACATAATTACTTTTATACATCATAATACTTTGCAAGTTTCATCGCTCTTTATGGTATTGGAGGTAATGACACTAGGATATTTTACATTTGTAAATAATTGATATAATAATGTTCTTTCTTTGTCAATTATGCAAAGTTTACACTCATTACAAAACTAAAACTATTGAAGTTGGATCTTTTGAACATAATTACTTTTATACATCATAATACTTTTCAAGTTTCATCGCTCCTTTATGGTATTGGAGGTAATGACACTAGGATATTTTACATTTGTAGTGTAAAACATTGGATCCATTCTTTATTACCATATTGAAGGTTATTGTCTATTTATATTCAATTTTTCTGTCATGTGTATGGAATCCAATATCAACTAATTCGAATTTATTTTTAATTTTTCTGTCATGTGTATGGAATCCAATATCAACTAATTCGAATTTATTTTTAATTGAATGTAATAAATATGCATGTTGAATGGTTCTTTTTCATTTCCTAAGATGTGAAAAATCTTGTTAAATCAATATGCGATTGTACATATCCTTGCAAATGTTAAAAGTTGAATACATTTGATATTAATATAACATCGGAGTAGGCTTTACATAAAACAAATATTTGTACATATCCTTGCAAATGTTAAAAGTTGAATACATTTGATATTAATATAACATCGGAGTAGGTTTTACATAAAACAAATATTTCTAGAAGATTGTTGATTTTTAAAGGAATATGATTGGCATGATGTTATTATGTGACAACTATATTTTAAAATCTTAAAAACTATAATTTCGATTCTATATTTCAATAATGTGTTCTCATGTTTTAACCAATATTTAACATACATGGTCACATGCCACGCAAATTTTCATACCATTTAGAGATATGTTATCTTTGATTTTATCATCTAAATTTTGAATTATGCACAATTGTTCCATAGGTAATAAGATTTTCAAATGTAATTGAAGCCTAACTTGTCATCTATTTATACATTCAAATTCTTACCATTAACTTTGATTATTAACAAGGCTGCATGGTAGCATATACCTGTCGCTATGCAGGTATAATAAAATAAAAAATAGTTGTATTGAATCCACCGCATGTGTCGAGACGTCATCTCATTAAAGGACGTTGAGCCTCATCTCATTAAAGGAAGTTGAAGATCCTTCCACAGCCGTTGAAGAGCCTTACGCAGCCACGACAATAAGAGATGCATTTGAACAACTAATCACAATTTAGAAAAATGTTTTAAAATAATTAAAAAAATCAAATTGTAATGTTATACCTTTAAAAATGCTCAAAAATATTTTGGTCAAACCCCAACTAATAGACGATCAATAGCATATCCAATACTATATACCACCACAAGCGGTAGGTATAATAACCAATATCCCTTCACAATATTTTGAATGATCTTAAAAAAACCCAATTTCATAAAACATTTAGATTATACATTGTAAACCGCTCAAACTTATATTTAAGGTTAACACTCAAAATTTGTAATATAAAAATAAAACTTATATTTAAGTTTAACCCTTAAAAAAATTGTGAAAAAAATAAATACAAATGCCATCAACTTTGAATTGTACAAAATATTATATTATTTTATTTTAACTTGAACACTCAAATAATTGTGAAAAAAAAAGTACAATTGTCATCCATTTGAATCCTACCTACAAAATATTATTTTATTTTATTTAAATGTGCCTAGGAAAAAGGTACCCATTAAATGAGAACAACAAAAAAAAATGCATATCCATGCCAAAAAAGAAAGGGTTATTTATTTAACAAGATGGGCCCCCAACTTTTGACAATATATATATATATATATATATATATAAAAACAAGAAATATTTATTACAATTACATTGGAAGAAGTGAAGGCAACAATAAGACTTCAAAGTTTTTGGCCAATAAGAGATCACATAAATGAGATTTAAAACTTAAAATAAATAATTATTTTTTAAAACTTTGGATAAAGGGATGTATATTTTATGGTCAACCATGAACTAATAGAAAGTCAAGCCTAACTCAAAGCTATATACCATGCCTATCGGCAGGTATAATAAGAATTACGAGTTGGAATGGACAATCCACTCCCTAATTTGTTGTTTAATGGGCATGCATGGCCATATTTTTTTTACTTTTTTCACTCATTCTACCCATTAAGGTGGTTTTTTCTCAACGTCGGGAAATCAAATCTCCCCATATAAAGTTTAATTAGCCAGCCTTGCAGCACGTGAAGTCATTCTCAACATGATGCATGTATCAATTTCTGATGGCTGAAAGAAGGACCACTCATCATGTACCCAAGCAATTGTATATGTTATCTATATTATAAACATTAAGTAACTATAATTGTAATGTCTATTTGGTATTATAAACTTTAACTCTGCTCCTTGGATAGGTAAAGGGGAGGCTTTTGAAATTCCATTAATGCAATTTGAAAATGTTTGATTTTTTTTTTTTTTTAATTCATGAATACAACGAAATTTACAATTTCAAAAGATCTAATGATAAATTTGAGAAATCGTTACATTTAGGTAAAAATAAATAGAAAATAACCAATGGTTAACTCGTTATTCCACTCCTTAGCGAGTTATTGTACTCTTTAACCGAGAGTCCCTTAACTGATCAATCTATCAATTTTTGAGATTCATAATCAATCAAACATCAATCCATTAGTTTTCAATATTTTTGACTAATCAAAATGAATTGGTAAAGATATTGCCAATTGCATCCCCCTCACAACCCCAAGAAATTGACAATTGCATCCCCACTTAACTCGTCCACAAGCACTAATATTGCCATCCAAAAGTAAATAAAAATATATAGACCATATATTTGTGCATGCCCAATATTACATGACAAACAAACATTAACACATTTGAAAGCTTTGCTTTTCTATTTTTACACAAAGATTGTGGTATAAATTTCTACCAAAAACCAAAACAAAAATGTTTAAATATTTATATTTAGAAAAATAATAGGTAGTACATATATACATAAATGGATTTAGTATTTTCTAAAAAATCTATTATATGCATTCTATAGATGTAATCAATTAAAAAACAATTAATTTCAAAAATCTCTACTAGATACATTCTAGATGTCGTTGTAATGGTCTTTCCATACATTGTAATATGAAACAATTTGCATTTTAGTAATGACAAACCATTTAATGATTACTTTTATGGAGGTATATGTTTAGCATATCTTTATGTTAGTATAATGTATGTGTTGTATTTTATTTATTTTCCATATATTGTAATATTAAACAATTCACATTTTAGTAATAACATAACATTGAATAAACAATTTTATAATGATTATTTTTATGTTGATATATGTTTAGTAAATTTTTATGCACTTATAATGTATGTATTACAATTTGTTTATTTGTCATATTATAATTTAGGGTTCAATGCTTTAATTTAGTTTTTTTTTTTTTTTTCAATTTCAATTGTGTAATGAAATTTATTTACTGAATTTAAAATAAAATAAAATACTAAACATCTTCATTATCATCTTTAAAATAAAATCATAGCTTATTGATCATATATTTAATTATATAATTTACCCTAGAATATATATGAAGTTTTTGAGTCTATCAGGATTTACATTCTATCTCTCTTTTCAAAACTTGCAATTTTTTCACCGATTTGAAAGTTATTGTAAGAGTTCATTATCAAAATAGTGAACCAACTTCAAATAAGATCATTTTAATTGCAATATCTTTATGATTCCAATTAACAACACTAATATGAAAACTTTCCTCAACTTACTTGGACATTCCTATTCACGTGCTTAAGAATATGCTAATTATAATAATATAATGAATACATACTTTATCTATTGCAACCAAGTATCCTATGCACTTTCCATCCCAACTTAACCTTTTAAATTAATTATATATTTAAATAAATATATGTATTTTTATTTCTTACATAGAAACTTGGTATATTTTCATTTACTTAGATAGATAATGGTTAAGAACATGTGTTTCCTCCTAATATTGTGTAGTGAAGTTTTTATTGCACTTAATGATTAAAGACATGCTTTTGTTAAAGAACAAAAAAAAAACTTTCATAAAATTGTTTTAAAAGTTATTTAAGTTAAAAAACTCAAAACTACTCACTTTATAGTTGTGGATATGAAAATCTTTTAATGCATGCATTTTTTCCTTCAAACCCACACTAAACGTGAAAGTCGAATCAATACCCTATGCTCCAGTTTGTTGTTGCTATCAACCAACCATATCATTGTTTTTTATTGTATTTCCATATTACAAAAGTAATACTATTTAGCTTTTTCCAATCATAACAAGATTAATGCTTCAAATTTACAAAGTTGTTTGAAGTTTATATATGTAAAGTTTAATTTAAAAAATATGTTAAAATTATATATATGTATTATCAATTTTGTTTTTCATTTTCTAATAAAATCTTTATGGATATTAAAGTTTCAATATTGTTTTAAATAAATTAAATTAGTAATTTTGATATTGTAGTTGTTACAATAGGAACACCGTTGTTGTCTTGTCCTGGATTGACTTTCAATTTTGTTGAAATAAGATTTAAAATGTATCATTATCTCAATACATTGTAATCTAAAATATCTTTTTTATATATATTTTAATATATATTATTGTCTCTCCCAACTTCAAGTTTCCTATAAATTTAGAAGAAATTTCTACACTCAACAATATAAATAAAATATAATATTGAGAAAATAATTCTGTCATAAAAACATATATAAAACACTGAAATAATTTATTATTGACATAATAATTATGTCATAGAAACGTATATAAAATACTGAAATAGTTTATTATTGACATAGGTCATAAAAACATATAGAATACTCATAAGAAATAGTTTATTATTAATACTAGATTAATAAATTAAATTATAGGTTGTATGCTTTTTTAAAAAAATTGGTTACTCCCAAGTACTATATTTAATGTACAATTTTATATAATATTTAACATATAAGTTGACATGTATTCCTTTAAAAAAAAAATTTGGTTACTCCCAAGTACTATATTTAATATTTAATGTACAATTTTATATAATATTTAACATATAAGTTGACATGACACATTATTACATTCTATGTGGTTAAATGCATATTATTTTCAAATGGATCCATTTTTCTCTCTTAACCTTCCTCTTTTGATATTTGATTTTAAAAATGTTGATGAACTTGTGTTTTTTTTTTATAACTATTTTGATGATTTATTTAGTAAATAATTTCTAAATATCTGAGTGGGTTTAATGGTTAAGAACATGTGTTTCCTCTTAAGAGGTCACAGGTTCAAATCCAGAGGGGGGTAGGGTATGCATACCTTCGTAGACTTTACCAGTCAAATCGCTGGGCGGAGGGGGTCCCTTGTCCCATAAACAAGGGGTCTCCATCTCTTAACACACCACTAAGTAATTTATTGGATAATTATTTTTAATGTGTTTTGATGATTTATACTTGTGATGACGTGAAACCACATTTACCTACCTCTTTTACAGATATCACCCAATAGTTTATTCCATCCTTTTTAATAAAAATATTAGAACTAATCTAATTCATTTTTATACATACACATTTCTATTATTTTTGGTTAATTGAAAGAGAAGCTATACATTGTTTTTGGTGGTCTGTCATTGGGGAAACTAGACCAACAACATAAGAGTATTTTATCAAGTTGTTGATGTTTGAAGGACCAATGAAACTTAAAACTACAAACCACAAAATATTTAAGTTCAAAACTAGCTTATGAAAGTATGGAAGATAATTGCCTAGGACTTTGATTACTAGACTAAGGTGGGGCTACAACTCCCAGACCTCTGAAAATGAAAAGCGAGAAATAAACCATATCTAACATGAATGAAACTAAACCAGAGGAAGGTGATCGTTAGCCACTAGAACATGAGGCTGTGGGTAGTTGAGGTCGGAGAAGTTAAGTTCAATGAATTTCTCAGCCAATAGATTGAACTTGTGATCCAGAAGTTTAATCTGCAACTGCATGTCATAGAGTTGGAGGAGAATTTATCGATGTGCCTTGTTCCTCTCGAGCAGAACTTTTCCCATAAACATCTTCATATGCCACTATAAATCAATGGTCTTGTAATATTTGGATTCTTGAACCCTCGATGAACTTGAGTTTGGTATCCATGGACATATATTTTCATTGACTTCCTCATCAGAGATGAAGCACCAAAGAACCCTGACATTTTCTTTGGCTAAGTCGATTTCATCCTATATCTCAAGTGGATTGTGGGCCTGGTAAACTTCAGCAGCAACCTCGACTTCCGAAGAGACCCTTGAGACTGATAGTCATGATTGTCTACCATGCCAACGCCTACTAGAGCCCCAATGGACCATGAAAGGATACAAGGGAGGAGATCAGAGGAGAAGGGTGGTGTATAGATGGATTTCGAGGTTGAGAGTGGAGCGAAGAAGAATAGAGCACGGGTGAGGGCACAAAGAGTCTGATATTGGTAGGGAGAGAGAGTAGAAGAGAGGCTAAGGGGGGCCGGTAAAAAACCAAGGCAAGGGAGGGGCAGGAGCCATTTTAGAATGTTCCAGTATGCCAAGGAGTTTCCATTATTGGCAATGAAGTCATCCAAATCCCAAAGAGCACAAAGGGATGATCAGAGCATGAGGGAATACACATAGGACGCAGGAAGGACACCGTCATATAGGTGAGAATCATGATGATCATAAACATAAGGCATGGTACTATAATAGGGGGTCACATCAATTTGGCACGAGGAAGACAGGTGGGCGGTAGCCTTGGGGGTGGACTGCACCCGATCCAAGGGAGCATGCAAAATATATTAAAAGTTAGAAAAATTCATAAAAAAGGTTTCCTAACCCTTTTAACCACACTGAACACATTTCACGTATTACATCCAATCTACCATTTGTCATATTCTACCATGCACAATGTACAAAATACAACGTATTATATCCAATCTACCATTTGCAAAAAAGATTACACATAATATTGCATTTAATTTTCAACATTTACTGATAATCCTTTTAAAAGAAAAATGGATGTTCGCAATGTGCCTATAAAATTATTGTTAATCAACAACGTCGCTGATTAAATGTGAATCGAAATTATTATCAATTTAAGATGTCACTGAAACAAAATATGAGTTTCACAACTACTACATCCTTTAAGAAGAATTAGAAATAACAATATCAAACCAATGAAACAAACAATTATGTTATTACAAGTCCATAGAAAAACTTTACCAAAAGAATCAAGGGAAGTAGGAAATACATTGGTAGTTGTAAGGATATCAAGATTGTTGCCATAAATAATAAATATAATAGATATATAGGAACAAGAGGTTTCAGGCGCAGATAGATAACACCGCCTTTACACATTTATTCCTTCTTCATATCAAACTGAATGAATGATCAGGATATATGAGGACAGTGCCAATGCATGTAGTTAACTGCATTGCATTACATTACAAGTGTTCAACATTATAGGTGTTGACATATTTAAATACATTGCATTATAACTGTGTGTGTTGTAAGTAATATTTAAATAAATATATCCCCATTCTATTTCTTAAAAATAATATTTTTTAAATATGTTATAATACAAGAGTGGGAATTGTAATGAATTTTAAATATTTGAAATGTTATTTTAACAAAAACAATATAACAATTATAAGAAAAAAAAAGTATGACATTTGTTATGAAAGATAGTTGTAATGTGTAATGCAAGATTTTTAGTTACATGGACTGACTCACATACTCCATAAAAAAATTCTACTTGTTCAAGCATTTGCATCTCTCTAGAGTTTTGTTGACTTATTTTTCCTTCTTGCGGTTTATAAGGAGTTCCGGCTCGAAGGCTACTAGGTTTTGGTATACAGGTATTGATACTGAGTACAATCAATTTATAGAAAACTACTCATTCACTGAGTAGGGGAGAAATAACGTAAGAGGGAAATCCAAAAGAAATGAGTCATTAAACCAATTGAAAAAAAATGTCTCGTTACACCTCAAATTCGCTTTAGTGCACCTCATTATTTTTGTCATATGTGACTCATTACATGAGCAAATTTTGTGCCTATATTGATGATATTTGAGCTCAGAGTTCCATTATTAGTTGTGCCACCATGATGCTTTGTATTATTGTATCATGCACCAACCAAGTATGTGACTATTTTTGCACTCATGTATTAAATTGGACTATGCTTACGTGATTTATGTAAAGGTGTTTCACCTAGGTGGTACCTCTAAATCCTTTATGGTTGTTCATGGCCCACCCTCTTAGTCCTCATTTCAAAATACACTTTTCACTTGTAGCTCAATTGACTATCCCTTGAAGACCATTAAATTGGCCCCATATCGATCAGTTATGGCCTGGGTAGGTACGTGAGAGTCTTGAGATGGATCTACTAGGAAACATGGCATAAAGACACCCTAGGTTGTCTCACTTCATTCCATGGAAAATTATTATTCATGTTTTAAAGGTTGTCATATCTATGGAAGAACACTTATCTTATGCCTAAGCATGGATCCCCTCTTATGTATTTGTCACGCTTTGGCCATAGACTATTGTAGATGATTCTATAGTTTCTCATGCAATTTTACCTTTCTCGAGGCAATTTCATAGATCTCAAGGTAGTTCATAGATCCCAAGACATTAGTCACATTGTGTGAGACACTTTGTGGCTATTTCTACATGCATGGGTCGCCTCTTGACTTGATTGGAGGGCTGACCCCTTTGGAGGACTTGTATTTGATCTGTTTTAGCATGTGTGGACATAGTTTTACTTGGAGAGGGTCATTCCATGACTCCTGGAGGTTACTTGCATGATATTAAGACTTTCTTTCACCTTGGAGACCTCACACTTGGAATTTTGAAATTTATTAGAGGAGTTGTCCTCTCTTTTGGACCTTGGATACCTCACACATGTGGATGTTTGATCCAAATTAGATCATCGTATTGTTTGTCATCTATCTCGATCCTTTCATAGTGGAAAAAAATGGAGGAACAAGGTTGTAGGGCCATTTTAGTGGCAGGTCCCAATTTGGAAAATTGGGGTCTGGAACCTTCCAAGGCCATTTTGAGGCATCAAACGACATTTGTTGGGGTTAAAATTTTCCTAGATATCTAGGACCCCATGATGTTATTCTACACATCTATACCTTTCCAACAATGCAAAAATCACGTCAATCAAATCTCGTACGAAAAAGTTATGCCTCCCGCAAGTTGACCTACTGTGTTGACCACCATGGTATGAGATGATGCCACATTAGTCCCCATTACTCACGTATATGGGGATAGCCACATATGTAGTTTCAAGAAGATTATAGAAGGTCCATAACCCTATCACAATTGAGGGTTGATGAAGTAAAAAACCTTCCCCTAGATGGCTACCAGGCTATGTTAAATACCGGTCCACTAGGAAGAGAAGGGGGTTCCATTCTTTTGCATTGTATCTTGTTCCATAGTTGAGAAAAACATCGGAGAGTGGTATTTTGTGAGCATAACAGAGGAGGGGTGTTAGGATATTTAGACACTTAGGAGTTAGTTAAGATCTACTTGGTCTAATGTGTCGTTAGGTAAAAGTGTGTTTCTTAGTGTGTTTTTTTAGTATGCATTAGTATGCGTTTGTAGTTAGGAAATCTGACGGTCACGATATGTTCCCAACATAGAGTGATCTGACGGTTCATACTCTCCTCGATCTTAACGACCATTGATCTCTGGCTTAACACCCGATTGGTCCATGATCTCTATTTAAAGAGCATGGAGGGTCATTTGCCGATGATCGATTGTGAGAAACTCTCTTGTAAAATCTCTCTGTAATTTTTTTCTTTTGCATTAATAAATTGCTCCAAGTGGCCGCGTTGGCTGGGGCCGTGGATGTTTCCCTGTAGGGGTTTTACCACGTGAAAACATCGGTGTATTGATATTTGATCTGGTTATGTGAGTGGTTACTGAAGGTGTTCGTCCTCTCTTGGAATACCTATATTGTCGAACATGGTATCAGATCCCATTGAAGATCCGCTCCTGTTGTAGATCGAGATCGTGAAGCCGAGTTGCCTCATCTCTATTTTATGTCATTTTCGTACATTTCTGGGCTGAGAGGACTGTTCCATTATGTCCGGAGCACTCACTTAATTTAGGAACACTTTTCGTTTCACTCGAAAAGGTTTTTGTTTGCCCAAGATACAACCATTACAGTTAGATCCAGAGGTATATAGCTTGAATACACATTTTTTAAATTTTTGCAGAGTAATATTTTGGTTTTGTATTATTTATTTCCGGGTTGCTACTCTTTTAGATCTGCGTATTCTCTTTTCCCCACGCCCTGTGTGATCTCGAAAAATCAGAAACATATAGGAAAAGGTGCATCTTCCAGGTAAGCTAACCGAGATCTAACCCTTGTTGTCATCGAGAAGCGAAATTTTTTTCTTGTGTAAAAATAGTTTTTTTTAGCACGCTCTCCAAGGCTGTCTTCAACAACAACAACAACACCCCCAATCCTACTTCTGAATATTACAATATGTTTTGCTAGACTATTTGGTTAAAAGTTGCCTTATTAAGTAAGAGGTATTGAGTTCAATTCTTTCTTTTGTTACTTTTTTTGAAAAAGTTCATGCTAAAATTGTAAAGTGTATTTCACTTCAAGTATAAAAGTGAATCACTATAAGTAGCTTTAATATTTTATTTTAGAGTTATTTATTTTGCATGAAGTAAATTCATTGTAAAAGTGATCCCCACTTCTCTTTATAAAAGTGGGTCACTTCATAAAACAATTTACACCACCACGTGGTCCTTTGGTTATCGTTTATGCCTTTTTTTAAAATGGCATGACTCTCACATCCAAAGCTCGTTTTAATTTAAAAAAAAAACACGACTTTTCGAGATCTTTCCATTCAAATCATTAGTTTCAATTTTTAAATCCATATTATTTGCATATTTAATATGGATTCTACAAATAATCTCTTACTTACCAACACCAACTACTTCCAATGGAAATCCCATATGGATGATTTATTAAGAAGTAAAGGTTTGTACTAGATTACCTTGGGAAAGGAAACATCACCCACTGATGCTGATAAGTAAGCCAAATGGGATAATAGGAATGAAAAAACACGTGGATTAATCAGAATGTCCATCTCTCCTGATTTAAGGTTCCACCTTCAATCAATTGATAAACCCAAAGAAGCTTGGGAAAAGGTTGAATCTGTGTTTGGTAAACACAATATTATTCGAGCACAACAATTAGAAAATCAAGTACTAACTTTAAGTTCAAGTGTTTTTTCTTGCATTGAAGACTATCTATCTAAGTTTAAAACACTCAGAACTTTATGTGAAGAATGTAAGATAAAGATAGACAAAGATCTTTGCATCTATCTTATTCTTTCTAAGCTAGGTAATGCATATTCTGTGTTTGCATCTACCTTTTATGCCATGCAAGAGGCTATAGGGGCAGCTTATCAAAAACCCAGTTTTGAGAACTTTTGTGATGCTTTGATTAAAGAGAAAGATAAGCTAGTGCAACTTGGAGTGATCAACACTGCAGGTACCTCCAACAAAGCCTTAGTTTTCCATCAGAAAGATAAACCCAAGAATCCCAAGAAGCAACATCCTTGCCACAACAACAAGAAATATAAGGGTCCCAAACTCACTCAGACAGCTTCTACTCCTAATGGAGACAAAGAAGCAAAATATAAAAATAAGAAGATTGACAGACATTGCAACTTTTGTTGTAAAGATGGTCATGATGATTCCAAATGTTTCAAGAAGATGGCAACTTTAGAAGCAGCGATGAAGAAGAACAACATCAGTATTGATTCTACTTCTTCTTCTTCTTCTCATGGACCTGCACTTTTAGCTTCTGGTTTCTCCTTCAATACAACTTCCACTTCTACTTCTGATGAGTGGCTTATTGATTATGGAACATCTTATCAGATGGCTAAGGATAGAGAAATATTTTCTACTCTAAATGAATGTAACACCAAGAAAATATTTGTTGGTGATGATAGATCTCTTAGTGTTGAAGGATCTGGAACAGTTTAAGTAGAAAATGGTCATTTCAATGATGTATTATGTGTTCCAAGTCTTTCTTGTAAACTTCTATCAGTATATCAAATCACTCATTCAGGTGAAGGTAAAACCGTAGAGTTTTCACCTCACCAAGTTGTAATCAAGGATCTAAAAGATCCTAAGCATGTTCTTGCAACTGCAATTGTTGATGATATTACCAGGTTGTACAAGTTTGACAACTTTGGGTCATCATCTTTTTCATTAATTTTTGTTGCTTATAGCGATGACTTGAGCAAACTTTGGCATGAGCGGTTTGGTCATCTAAGCTATTGCTCATTGCAACAACTATGTAATCAACATATGGTGACTAGTCTTCCTCGTGTTTCATGCATAGATGGTGTTTGTGCTGGTTGTGTTCTCGACAAACATCATCGGGGCAATTTTGACAAACCCGCCTCTTGGCACGCCTCGGGTCCTTTGCAACTTGTTCACAATGATTTGTGTGGTCCACTTTCTTCTCCTTCTTTTTCTGTGTGCAAGTATTTCTTAACTTTCAATGATGAATTTTCCAAACGTACTTGGGTTTACTTCTTTAAACTTAAGAGCGAAGTTTTTGACAAGTTTTTGGTCTACAAGGCCCTTGTAGAAAAGCAATCTGGACATCAAATTCAAAGGTTAAGAACATATAATGGAGGCGAATATGTGAACAATAATTTTACAAGTTACTGCACTACACAAGGAATCCAAATGCAACACACTGTTCCATATACACCACAAAAAATTGGTGTTGCTAAGAGAAAGAACCACACATTAAAAGAAATGGCTAATTGTATGATCCAATCTAAGGGATTCAGTCTAAAGTATTGGGTGAAAGCCATCAACTGTGCAAATTACATAGTAAATCACACTCCCACAAAGGATCTTAAAAATATAACACCAGAAAAAGCTTGGACTAAAATTAAACCAGATGTAAGTCACTTCCGTGTATTTGGCAGTATAACATGGGCTCACATTCCCGATGAGAAAAGGAAAGCATTGCAGCCTAAAAGTGAGAAGTGTATATTTGTTGGTTATTCTGAAGATGTCAAAGGTTATAGACTTCTTCAAACACATTGTAATGAAATTATTATTAGAAGAGATGTTAAATTTGATGAAAATCTCTTGGCCCGCGAGGCTAATTCGACGTTTGTGCTTTCTTTGGCATGCGAGCCTAATTCGACGGTTGTGCCTTCTTCGACGTTTGTGCCTTCTTCTGTTCTGGTTTCTTCTTCAGATGATGACAGTGAGGATGAAAATCCACCTCCGCCTGCTCACCTTCCTCTAGATGAGTCCTTTGAACTTGAACCAGCACCAGCTCCACCGCTTCCTAGATGGGTCCGTTCAACATGTGAAGCAACTGGTGATATTGTCGCGATCCTTTAGATCAACGTCAAACACATTCATAGTTCCAATGAGCCTCTTCTCTTTTGGTTCAAGTTTCAGAAACTCGTGATCCAGAGACATTTGTAGAAGCTTCAGGTCATCCAGATTGGGATACAATAATGAATGAAGAGTATCGTTCTTTAATGGCAAATGATACTTGGGATCTTGTACCTCTTCCAAAAGGAAGAAAAATTGTCAGATGTAAATGGGTCTATAGAACTAAGTATGTATTAGATGGAAGTGTTGAAAGATACAAGGCTCGGTTAGTTGCCAAAGGATTTTCCCAAGTTGAAGGAAATGACTATAATGAAACCTTTGCCCTTGTAGCCAAAATGAATTGCATCCGACTTGGAGGTCCATCAGATGGATGTTAAATCCACCTTCTTGCACAGATATTTGCAAGAAGAAATCTATATGGAACAACCTCCTGGCTATGTCCAGAATGACTCTAGACTTGTTTGTTGCCTTAAGAAATATCTTTATGGTCTCAAGCAAGCTCCCCAATCTTGGTATGCCAAAATGGACAACTTTCTTATTTCCACTGGATTCTCTAGATGCCATTCTGATCATAATGTCTATACCAAGAAAGTAGGAAGCCATCTCATAATCCTTGTCCTTTATGTTGATGACCTTATCCTTACTAGTAGTGACTCAAAAATTTTAAACCATGTGAAAACTGGCCTTAAGAAGAAATTTGAAATGACAGACTTAGGCTTTTTGCACTATTTCCTTGGCCTCCAAGTTTTGCAAACCAATGTAGGAATTTTTCTTTCCCAATCTAAGTAATCTTGTGACCTTCTTCGTCGCTTTCACATGGATGATTGTAAACCAACACCTTCTCGCTTCTAGTTTGGAGTCAAGCTTACTGCCACCTGTACTTCTCCTGAAGTTGATGCCACCCTGTACTGTCAGTTAGTTGGTAGCCTCTTATACTTGACTCATACTCGTCCTGATCTTTCCTTTGTTGTTGGTCTTGTTGCCTGGTATATGCAAACACCCCATGAAATCTATTGGAAAGCAACTAAAAGGATACTTCGCTATGTCTGTGGTACAGTTCAGTTCGAGATACATTACAATTCAGGGGGGACTCCTTTATTGGTTGGTTTCACTGATTCAAATTGGGTCGACGACCTTGATGATCAGAAGTCTACTACAGGTTATGTTTTCAGCCTTGGTTTAGGACCTATCACTCGGGCCTGTAAGAAACATCAGGTTATTGCACTTTCTTCAGCAGAAGCAAAGTACTGAGAAGCGGTAAATGCAAGTCAAGAAGCCTTGTGGCTTCGACAGATCCTTTTAGAGTTTGGATTCTAGCAACAACATCCGACCAACCTTTGGTGTGACAATCAGAGTGCCATCAAGCTTGCCAAAGACCCAATTCAACATCAGCGTAGTAAACACATTGAGCTACACATGCACTTCATCAGAAAGCTCATTCATGATCAAGTTATTGAAGTGCTCTTTTTCCCTACAAAAGATCAAGTTGCAAACATTTTCACAAAGTCTCTTATAGAAACAAAGTT
>ML791138.1:195556-207855 GCA_009831015.1 Picea engelmannii
AGATCCTTCTAGAAGCGGAAGCTTCTATTAGGTCTTCTTACATCTGCCTTATTCTATTTTATTGAAAGGCCTTATTAATATTGACCTTTATTACATCCGAATACATTGATCTACCTATGTGCGGGTTAGGACCTTAACATATTTTGAGTGATATGCAGTGGCTAAATTATGAGTTTGTTTGCAAATTATGTGGAAATGGAAGAAAATTTGAGTGCTCTTGTACATGTGGAGCTCCTAACGTTTAAAAATATGAAAATATTAGAGAACAATTTTTGATGCAAGAGTTCGTAGATGAAAGTCTTCTCATGCTTAAGAGAATTTAATTTCAAATACAAAATGTGCTCTTGTTTTAGTTGATTATGATAGCAAGTGTTTGTTTAAAAGCTCATGGGATTTTGGGAACAAATTGCAGTGAAAATGAAAAAGTCCTATGAACAAAATGCAATGAAAATGAAAAAGCCCTATGAAATTTAATCTATTTTGTACATAAAAACCAAACCATTGAATGTTTTATTTTAAAATAAAATTGAATTTTTTTTAGCTATTTTCCAAGTGATTAAGATTTACCTTTATATATGTCTAAATGGATTTGTAAACCATTGAGATATACCCTTTATATCTCTTAAAGTGAAAAAGACTCTAAGGAAATGCCCATCATTTGAAAAATCTTGCAGAAAAAAAGAATAGAGACAATCAAGACAATTACAAACAAGGGCTGCATGGCAGTTTAGTCCCTGCCAAGTAGATTTGAAATTGGAGATGAATAATTACTGGTCACATTCTTACTTTATTGTGACTGCGTATAGTTTGCAATGTTTTGTATTAATTATTTTTATTTTGCTATTTTTTTTAAATCCTTAACTTTTAGGTTTTAAGTATATGAATTAATTTAATACTTTTTATTAATTAAAATATAAACATTATTATATTAATTAATTTGATATATTTATTGTTAATTTATATATAAATAAAATTATTTATCATTATCGTAATTTAATTTCCAGGCATTTTTCCATTTTCAAGAATGATACCTCGTGCAAAAATTTATTACATAAATAATTAATAAATATTCGTCCACCCCCACGACATTGACCCGACCCTGCTTTTACTGATGGACAAGGCTTCAACCCAATCATTCAAGGCTTCAACCCAATCATAAACAATTGCGTTAAGTTTAGGAAATATGATCGACTTTCCCCACAAAAATAAAAATAAAAACACAAATCAAAGTATTCAAAATACTACATTTATGCACCCAACATCCTGGTCAATAAATGCACTCAACATCCTTGTTAAACTGTCAAATCCATTAATTGTGTAATAAATTTTATACAATGAAGGACATGAAGCCTCCAATAACACATCAAAGATATTAGCCAATGAAATTTTAGAAAAATATGTTTTTTATTATTTAAAAAAATACATATATTGATTTCCTATGTTGCACATTGGATGTAGCACACAAATTTAAAGTCAACAATAAACTAATATAGAGTCAAAGACAAACTCATTGCTATAGTCCCATGCCTTTGGCAGAGACTAATAAAAAACATGAAAAACATACAACCTTTGTTAAATTTTCATTTAACACACAAATGGAATTTGAAATTCCAAGCCTTATTTGATATATAGACTCTTTAGATTTCAATTATAAAAGAATAATAAAAGGACAAAAAGATTTTTTAAATCCCAAAAACAATTCCGGTGATATACAATGTATACCATTATCTATTATCATATTTAATACTCTCACTTTAATTTAATTTGTATATATTTATTATTATCAATTTATTTATTTATATATACCCACGCAAACACATTAAATAAAACAAACCAATACATCTTAAAAACAAACACACTTAAAATAATGCCTCTCTTACAAATAGATATTTTTCTTGCCGTAATCAATGGAACTCAGTTACTCCCAGGGTTTGGCAGTCTATCCATTTCACCTTTCTGTAGATTACTGATCGCGTTTGAACATCACATTCTGCTGTGTTTGTTTGCACGAGAGTGAGTGTATGTGTGACCAACCAAGTGGTAATCTTGCATGTAAAGAAAGCCAAATTGTCTCACCCACCCTGAAATTCAATTATGGCTACGGGACCAATCCCTCAGACTAAGATTTCAGGACAAAAGCATTCAAAATACTGTATTTATGCACCCAACATCCTTGTCAATAAATTCACTCAACATCCTTGTTAAACTGTCAAATCCATTAATTGTGTAATAAATTTTATACATTGAAGGACGTGAAGCTTGCAATAACACATCAAACATATTAGCCAATGAAATTTTAGAAAAATATGTTTTTTATTATTTAAAAAAATACATATATTGATTTCCTCTGTTACACATTGGATGTAGCACACAAATTTAAAGTCAACAATAAACTAATATAGAGTCAAAGGCAAACTCATTGCTATAATCCCAAGCCTTTGGCAAGGACTAACAAGGGAGATAAGCCACGTAGTGGCTAGTGCCGGCTTAAGATGAAAGAGGTCATTGTAACAAGTGTCTAACATAATACATTTTGAAAACTTATGTATTTAGTAGTTAAAAAGCATTTTAAGTTAGCTATGTGAAAGCACCACTAATTGTTGAGACTATACATATATATTTAGGACTAGCTAATCTCACTTGGATCACTTTAGTATGTGAAATCGTGTTAAATGTATATGAAAAAAAAAGAATGTATATGATATTGGTAGAATTCAATGTTAATGTTATTAAGATAATGAATATCTACAAGAATAATCATTAAATTAACATATGTAATAATCGTCATCAATGAGTACATTATTTAATCAACTTAATCATAAAATAATTATTAATGAGTACATTATTATTTAATCAACTTAATCATAAAATAATTATTAATGAGTACATTATTATTTAATCAACTGAGTACTTAATCATAAAATAATTATTAATGAGTACAACTTGAATGTGCCTAATAGTTAAAAACTTGTGTTTCCTTGTAGGAGGTCAGCTAATCGATATCTATATCTCTCTATATAATAAATACAATATTTAATATATTTATTATTACATATAACTTGAAATGAAATAAATTAAAATATATTAATTTTAATATATTTATTATTGCATATAATTAAATAAATTATATTTTTACTATACAAAATTTAAAATTGTATTTATATTTAAATAACTTCCTTTCAAACATATATGATAATTCAAACACAAAAGATATTAGAGGACATGTTTTCATTACTAATATATCTTCATATGTCATGGAGGTCTCCGCACAAACACATTAGTTTTTAGTAGGAATTGTTTAAATAATTGGGATTTAATGAACTATGAATAAGATTTATTCCTCATAGGCCTCAAATTTCTGCTATGTCTTACCCTGCTTAAGTAAGAAGCCTAAAATTTCCAAGAGGCTACGTGATTAAAGCCATTATTTTCTTGCAAAATTTTGGCTCTACTACAACACGACTAAGTGTAAAGAGGCGATGACAGTGGCAACCTTCAAAATATTAAAAGATCTGATATTAATAAGCACAACCTAATCTCCCCATTTTGCTTCACCCACTATAAATTCCACATATATACTAACAATTTTTATGAGTAAAGGACACTTTTAAGTTGAGATGAAATTAAATTTCCAAAACATCATAATATAAAACAATTTCTTAAAAACAATAAAAGATCTAGACTCTCTCAAACACATTAAATTAATAGCGATTGCAACTAAAATCTTTGTAATACTTATAAAGTGCAATAAAATACATAATCAAAAACCCAATACGGGATCACCACTTAAGAAAGGTCAAATCAATCTTTAGACATGCCAGGTATCAGTGTCCATAATCATGAAAACATTCTAGGTATTGGTAATGAGCTGCATGTGTAGGAGAGAAGGCGAACTGGTAATGTACTGCACGTGAGCGAAGGTGAACTGGTAATGAGTTGCATGTGTAGGGGAGAAGGCAAAATGGTAATATTGTTACACATTATTTTGGTCATAGTCATGAAAAATTGATGTTGTACCTCTATCCTTCGTGATTTGAAGTATTATTGACATAATCCCTGAAGAAGTTGGAAGAATAAATTTTCTTGGAAGGATGAAATCCCTTGAAAAATGCCTTTTTTTATAAAAGTGTCGCATGTTGCACTACTGTAGGGTGTGACACTCTCAAGTGTCGCATGTTGCACCACTACAGGGTGCAACAATGTCACATGTTGCTAGTTCATAGGGTGCGACATTGTTTAGACAAGGGAAAAATGAAGAAATTCACAAAGTTTCTAGAAAGAGAAGCTTCGAGGATGAGTTGTCCTCCGATTGGTTTGGATCTCACCCATATTCCTGATCTAGTGGGATCCTAACCCTCTCATCCAAATCATCTCATCCCTTCCTCTTCAATCTATAAATGGAGGCATCTCTCATGGAGAAAAGTTAAGATCAATGAAAGGTCAAGAAGAGCTAAAGGGATGGAAGAATTTTAAGAAGACTAAAACTTGATTCAACTTGATTTGGGTCAATATAGCAAACCTATGGTGCTAGAAATCATGGAAGCAAAGTGTGTATGTTGAAGCAAGGAATCATTGGGAGGGACTTCACAACATCAAGGCTTTGGTTGAAATCTCTTCCATTATCATTAATGTAGTAACATATTTTCTTTCCCACAAAGGTGGTCTATATTTGATTATCTTTGTTGCATTTCTCTGTGATCATTTGCATAGGTTGTATCAAACTATACTTGTTTCTTTCACCTTTGTTGACTTCTGTTTCTTGTAGTTTATCGTACATAAGTCTCATGACAAAGCAACTGGAAGATACAACTATCGATGACAACCATCGATTACAAGGTATGAATCCTTCGTTAATTGGTAATTTGATTGTATCAACCTAGATAAAGTTCCATGTTCTGTCTATTTTGTTCTAGTCTTGGTTTCTAAGTCTAGGGACATCAGTCTGTGTCCACATAGACCAATTTTTCCGATAACAAAATTGACAACTCCATTAGGGAACCCCCTCGAAGTAATGAGACCATCCTTTTTGATTGACATGGGCTAACTGGACCTCATCTTCCTTCCTACGTACCTTTCCAAATCATTGTTCATGTTTGTGGTAGGAATGTTCCTCAAAATATTATAGACAAAGGTGCTTCCATTAGTATTCTATCTTCAATTGCTTGGCAAGCTTTAGGTTGTCCTCAGCTTGTGTCGGTCACCTAGAATATGTTGGCTTTTAACAAATGAATCACTTAACCTTTAGGGATTCTTCCTCAATTTCTCATTAATTTAGGAGGGAAACCCGTCTATATTGATGTTCTGGTAGTCCATGACCCCTTGGATTTTACTTTGCTCCTTGGGAGAGATTATGTCTACTCCATGAAAGCCATTGTGTCCACTCTCTTTCGAGTGATATATTTCCCTCATAATGGAAATATTGTGACTATCGATCAACTTTTGTTTGTTGGTCCTGCTTTGACTGCTAGTCACACACCTTCCCTAAATGGTCCTTATATGCAAGTTTTATCACCCCCACCACAGGTTAATTATGTGGTGACATATCCCACGCTTTCAAATGCCGAAGAAACCAATCCTCTCACTTTATGCTCGACCTATTTTGACTTAGATCCGATAGTTGACATGGTGATCTCTTCAATAAGGCTATTAGAGCCTAATCTCTTTACCCCTATTGTGACCCTCGATATGTATTCCTTCCAAAGCATTGTTCTTCTGTCCAACGGAGATATCTTGGAAGCCATGATTGAGGTATGTCCCTTGACATGTATTCCTTCTGGAGCATTGTCCTCTTTGAATCCATGATCAAGAAGAGGCGACGAGCATAGTTTCCTTCTCTTTGACAAGCTCGTTAAAAAATGAAACAAAGATCCGAGGATCGGACACAACAACGAGCATAGTTTTATTTCTGGTTCCAAGCTCGTTAAAAAATGAAACCAACTATGGGCATAGTTCTTTTCATGTGTCAAGCTCATTAAAAAAAGAAACAGATCCTTATGAGCATAGTTCTTTTCTTGTGTCAAGCTCGTTAAAAAATTAAACAACCGCCTCTCCCATCGAGTCAAGTCTTTCGCTAGATCTCATAAACATTGAGTCGAATCTTTCATTAGAACTCGTACCTCAACCTTCATTTCATCCACCTGGGTCAGTTGATCCTCTTTCCTCCTCCCTCTCTGGTGAAATTTTTTCTATTAGTAACCAGGTGTCTATTCTGGTATAGAAATTGGCAATAGGAGAAGTGTCGGTGAATGAAACGAAGCTTGGGGGGAATATCTCCAGCCTTTGGTCATCATTCTGGAATTAAGCCACTAGCTTCTCAAACTGGGGGAAAAGTAACAACCAAGCATATGTTTACTCTGTTTCAAGCTTGTATAAAAATGAAACCAATCCCAAGCTTAGTCTTTGTTCTTTCTCATGCTCGTAAATACATGAGAATAGGTTACCAAGATTAGTATTTGTTCTTTCTCATGCTTGTAAATACATGAGAATAGGTTACCGAGTCAAATTTTATCTCTTTTTCAGACTCGTAAAAGTTATACAAAAAAGGAACTCTTTGGAGTCTCCTTTAAGCTCTTTTCAGACTCTCTAAACATGAAAAGATTCCTGAGCGAACTTGCTTCCATTAACTCTTGTTAAAGGATTTAAAGGGGCATCTATTCAATATTAGTTTAACCCTTTTTCGGGCTGAGTATGATTAATTAAGAAAAATGAATACTCTAGTCGATCATGGCTAGAAGAGTTCTCCTAGGTATTATTTTACACTTTTTCGAGCTTGGGAGACTAAATTTACGAAAAATTCAATCATGGAGTCTTCTTTAAGTGTTTTTAAAACTCTCTAAACATGAAAAACCATCGAGTTTACTTTCTCTAGACTCGTAAAATTTTCATTGAAAGACCCATATGGGACCGAACCACTCCTTCTTAGGGTTTGTTAAAAATACCCTGAAGGACTCATACGAAGGATGAGCTTATAGTACAAGCATATGTTATCCTCCTCAAGTTTGTTTAAAAATAAAGAGTTACTCGCTAGAAATGGCGGGGGAAAAATTGGGAAGGGAATATGTATTAAACTTGTATTAATTATATGGTAGAAAGTCACTCTCGAACATGAAATTCTTTCACTACTTGCGTCAAGGTTGGGAAATCCACTCGTCTCTTGTTGATCATACTCCTTTACAAGATTACACTTTGGTATGTGATCCTCCTTTTTGAGTCAGTGCTTCCAAGACAGTTGTCATGTCATCAATATGTTCAAGAGAAGTTCAACCTAGAAATCCTTCTATCGCGTTGGCCATTTCTGTAGTCCTTAAGCCTTCTATCTCATCGACCATCCCCGAGCCAGTCCTAAATCACTCTGTGCTATGATCCACTTCAAATATTTGTACCTGTATCATGTCTTTGATGGGGCATACATCAAGGCCCTCCTACGAGTAATTACTTCCTATCGACATTAACACACTATCTAGGAAGTTGATTTAGAAACTTTACAGTACCTTGGAACTTGCATGCCTCAATAGAAAGATTCCTCGCTCGACGACAAGTTTTCATCATTGACCTTCGATCGAATGATTCTATGGGTGTTCGACTTCAGATCATTTATTCATATTCGATAGAATGTATTTAAGTACCTTAAGAGCCATTATCATCATTGGTGGTTCCTTTCGCATCTGTTAACGTTTTTCATCATTGATCGGTAATCAAATGGTTTCTACCATGTTTGACCTCAACACCTTTATTCACATGGTTAGATTCGTATTATGGCACATTAGAGATGAAGACCCTGGATCCTGTCTGTTCGATCTAGGTTGTGATGGAGCATTTTGAGTATATGTTGTCACATAGATCCACATTGTATTAGTCTGTGGCTATGTTGTTGTTATCATTTTGTAGCTCCACTGTGTATATTCCATGGCTATGAATCAAATGATTCATGATGATATGGATCCACGCTGTATTTTTAGTGGCCATATCATTAGTCAATACAATCATAGATCTGCAGTGTATTGGTCAACAACCATTCTTTGAGTCATTTTTATTCTGAGTATGGGAACAATTTCTCAGTGATGATATATTATTGTACTATAACTCCTTGTTTGGTGTTAATAGGTTTATGACTGATGTGTTCCTTGCTTCGATACCTACATGGAAAAGTATTTTAGCTATCACTCCTTTTCTAACTTCATACTTTGGGGGGCATTCTGTTACACATTATTTTGGTCATATTCATGACAAATTGATGTTGTACCTCTATCCTTTTTCATTTGAATTATTATTTCCATAATCCCCGAAGAATTTGGAAGATTAACCTTTCTTGGAAGGATGAAATCCCTTGAAAAATAACTTTTTTATAAAAGTGTCACATGTTTCACTACTGTAGGGTGCGACACTCTCAAGTGTCATAATTTGCACCACTGTAGGGTGCGACAATGTCACATGTTGCTAGTTCACAGGGTGTGACACTTTTTAAACAAGGGAAAAATGAATAAATTCAAAAAGTTTTTAGAAAGAGAAGCTTCGAGGATGAGTTGTCCTCCGATTGGTTTGGATCTCACCCATATTCTTGATCTAGTGGAATCCTAACCCTCTCATCCTAATATTCTCATCCCTTCCTCTTTAATCTATAAATGGATACATCTCTCATGGAGAAAGGTTAATATCAATGAAAGGTCAAGAAGAGCTAAAGGGCCGAAATAATATTAAGAAGACTAAAGTTTGATTCAACTTGATTTGGGTCAAGATACCAAACCTACGGTGTTAGAAATCATGGAAGCAAAGTGTGTGTGTTGAAGGAAGGAATAATTGGGAGGGACTTTACAAGATCAAGGCTTTGGTTGTAATCTCTTCCATTATCATTAATGCAATAACATATTTTCTTTCCCACAAAGGTTGTCTATATTTGATTATCTTTGTTGTGTTTCTCCTTGATCATTTGCATAGGTTGTATAAAATTATACTCGTTTCTTTCACCTTTGTTGGCTTGTGTTTCTTGTAGGTTATCGTACATCAGTCTCATGACAAAGCAGTTGGAAGATACCACTAGCGAGGACAACCGTCGATTACAAGGTACGAATCCTTCACTAATTGGTAATTTGATTATATCAACATAGAGAAAGTTTTGTGTTTTGTCCGTTTTGTTCTAGTCTTGGTTTCTGAGTCTAGGGAGATCAGTCCATGTTTGCATAGATTTATTTGTCCGATAAAAAAATTCTCATGTTTTTATGAGCACGAGAAAGAAAAAATTGTAAGCTCGAGATTGGTTTCATTTTTATACAAGCTTGAAACAAAGTAAAACTATTCTTGGTTGTTACTTTGCCCCCAGCTCGAGAAACTAGTGGCTTAACTCCAGAATGAGGACCAGAGGCTGGAGACATGTCCCCCAAGATTCATTTCATTCACCAACTCTTCTTCTATTGCCAATTTCTATACCAAAATAGATTCTTGGTTACTAATAGAAAAATGTTCACCATAGAAGGAGGAAGAAAGATGATCGACTAACCAAAGTGGATGAAATGAAGGTTGAGGTACGAGTTCTAATGAAAGAATCGACTCAATGTTTACAAGATATAGCAAAGGAATCAACTCAATGGGAGAGGCGGCCATTTCATTTTTTAACGAGCTTGACACAAGAAAAGAACTATTCTCATAAGGATCTGTTTGATTTTTTAATGAGCTTGACACAGGAAAAAAACTATGCCCATAACTGGTTTCATTTTTTAACGATCTTGGAACTAGAAATAAAAATATGATCATAGCTAGGTTTGATCCCAGTCCTCTGTTTCAATTTTTAACAAGCTTTCAAAAGAGAAGGAAACTATGCTCGTCACCTCTTCTTGATCATGGCTTCCAAGAGGACAATGCTCTGGAAGAAATACATGTCAAGGGGCATACCTCAATCATGGCTTACAAGAGATCTTCGTTGGAGGGAAGATAAATGCTTTGGAAGGAATACATGTTGAGGGTCACATCAAGGGTAAAGGGATTAGGAACTAATAACCCTATTGAATAGATCACCATGTCAACTACCATATATAAGTCAAAAGAGGTCGAGCATACAATGAGAGGCTCAATTTCTTTGACAATTGAAAGCGAGGGATATGTTGCCACATAATTAACCTGTGGCGAGGGAGATACCACTTGCATATAAGGACCATTTAGGGAAGGTGGGTGACTGGCAATCAAAGCAGGAAAAAAAATGAAAGTTGATTGATAGTCACAATCTTTCCATTATGAGGGAAAGATTATTGATATTTTGATGTAACTACAGAAGATATTCTTTTGTATTTGTATTGGTCAAACCTCAAGAAGCTTATTGTAATCTTATTGTATAAATCAGCTCAAAATAAATTATTAATTTATAGTTATCCTTATTATAAAAGTCAAAACAACCCCTCTTAGGTTTATGTCTTTTCGGGAGTCAATTATGTGTATAAATAGAGGTAGAGTTCCTCTCATTTGTACACACACACAACTCACCTTCTCTTGTGTATTTGGAGCATAGCAAGGAAGGTTTAGCCTAGGAGGTCTTGGTTTCTTGGTCTCTGGTATCCGGGTCTTTCTCTATTTGTGGAGAGCTATCACGTGACATTGTAATGGTTGAAGGAATCTATACTGAAGAATTGGTTTCTAGTTTTTCTCCCCCACGAGGGTTTCCTAGGATATATCTTGTGTTCTATGATTGTTTATCTTTCACTAATCATATTACATGCAATTGTTAATGAATGTTAAAGAAGATAACTATAACTTCTAAAATTCTAACATGGTATCAGAGCAAGCCTGAATAGAAGACAATTCACTGATCTAGAAGACAACAGGAGCTATTTTCTTGATAAGAGTGGTTTCTGGACAAGACAAGACCACTAGCAAGTGTGCACTAGTGGAGCGCATCCTTTACCCGGATCAGATCTTCAGAATCCATAATTTGTGATTTAGGGGCAGAATGACTACCGGAACCAAGATTGATGAGAAGCTGGAGGGAGATGACAACTTCATATCCTGGAGGTATAGAGTATCCATCCTCCTAGAAGAACATGATCTAGAGAAGTTCACTAAAGAAGAGGTTTAAGAACCAAAGGGAGATGAGGCTAAAGAAAAGAACAAGAAGGATATGGTTAAAGCAAGGAGGATTATTGCAGACTCCATTAAGGACCATCTTATTCATCACATATATTCATTATCCACTCTAAAATAAATGATCAATGCATTAACTTGACTGTTTGAAGGAAACAACATCAAACAACTTTAGAAATCAGTTAAAGAACGCGAGGATGCAAAATTGAGAAACCATCCACTCTTACTTCTCAAGAGTGAACTAGATTAAGGAGTAGATAGAGGCCATTGGTGATACAATGAATGGATAAGAAACGGTGATGACCATCTTGAATGGCCTCCCAAGGTCATGGGATGCATTTATTCAAGGGATATGATCAATAAAGAAGCTACCCAAGTTCAATAGGCTATGGGAAGATAACAACCAAGAAGAAGCAAGGAAGAAAACAAGAGAAGAGAAGATGACAGATGATATTCAAGAACTAGCCACCCACACCAGGAAAGAAAATAGTAAGAAATAACCCTCCTCACCCAATAAGTTTCAAAAGGGTTGAAGAAATAACTCAAATATCAGATGTTTATGTTGTCAAAAAATGGGACACATTGCTAGGAATTGTTCCCTCATTTAGAGACCGAGGGAAAAGAAAGGAGGTAAAATGCATCATGTTCATACAACTGAAGATGACGAGCCACCCAAGATGGTTGTAAAGGAAGATGAATCAAGTGATGAGGAGTATGTTCTTATCTCATTCCTTACAGGATCTGTCACTCATGGATGTGACATTTGGCTGGCGGACAGTGATGCTTCCAAGCACATGACATGTTATAAAGACTCCTTGTCTAACCTTACTCATAAGGATTCACCACACAAGGTGAAATTGGGAGATGACTATCAGTATCCGATCAAAGGAGTAGGAGAAGACTCCTACAAGATAGACTCGGGAAGAATTTTGATGATGCTGTGGTGATTGGAGCTCAAGAGGGAGGACTCTACAAATTGAAAGGGTGATCATATTTGTTAAGCCCTAATATTGGCTCATTACCCCTTAATTGGGGCATATTAGATTAGTAATGTTATTTTATTTATGTCGGCTTTAGGCCATTAGTTGTAATTTAGATTAGTAATGTTATTTTATTTATGTCGGCTCTAGGCCATTAGTTGTAATTATACCTCCTAGTCTCCTATATATACCAAGGAGACATTTTCATTTTGAATCATCTTGTACTTGAACATTTAAGTGGGGTAAAAGGAGGTT
>ML791138.1:213114-230703 GCA_009831015.1 Picea engelmannii
ATTAGTAATGTTATTTTATTTATGTCGGCTTTAGGCCATTAGTTGTAATTATACCTCCTAGTCTCCTATATATACCAAGGAGACATTTTCATTTTGAATCGTCTTGTACTTGAACATTTAAGTGGGGTAAAAGGAGGTTGCCCTCTCGAAGAGGCTTATTATCTGAAATTATCTCTTTTTCAAGGCGTTGAGTACTTTTCCTAAGGTTTTTCTATGCTATATTGATGTTTGGTTCTTAACAATATTCAACATTAATTCACGACACTGTGAATCCCAGTGAATTATGGCATAGGATATTTTCTCATCTACATTACAAGTCCCTACCGAGTGTGAGCAAGATGGTGAAGAGACTACTAGAGATCCAGGAAAAACCAAATGACATGTGCAAAGGTTGTGCACAAGGCAAGAACGTGAAACACTCCTTTCCCAACAGTGATAGCAAAGCTAAAGGAGTATTGGACATCGTGCACTCAGATGTGTGTGGACCGATGTCAACAACTTCACTAAGCGGGTATGTATATTATGTGTCTTTTATTGATGATTACTCACATAAAACTTGGATCTATTTGTTGAAGGCAAATAATGAAATGTTTGGAAAATTAAAATAATTTAAGGCACTAGTAGAAAAATTGAAAGAGCGGAATATAAAGACCTTGTGATGAGATAATGGAGGATAATTCACTTCAGATGAATATAAATAATATTGCAAGGAAGTTGGGATTAAGAGGGATCTTTCTACTCCCTAAAATCCTCAACAAAATGGAGTCGCAAAAAGGAAGAATCAAATGATCATGGAATCCATCAAGGCTATGATCCATGATCAAGATATACCTATACATCTATGGGAAGAAGCAACAAATACTACAGTGTACGTGTAGAACATAAGTCCCCACAAAGTACTTGAAAACAAGAAACCAGAGGAGATGTTTGCAGGAGAGAAGATGGAAGTCGACCATCTAAGGATATTTGGATGCCTTGTATTTGTGCATGTCCCCAAGGAAAAGAGGACAAAATTGGATCCATTTGGAAAGAATGGAATATTTGTTGGTTACAGTGACACATCGAAGGCATACATGATATATATTACCGGTCACCGGAAAGTTGATATTAGCTAATATGTCACCTTCGATGAGAGTGCATATTTCAACAAATCAAAACAAGATTGTGCAAAAATAGGTTCATGAAGAGGAGAATGAAGTTACTAGAGTTCTAGAGGCAGAAGCATTTGAACTAGAGGAATTCAATCATGAGGATAATGACATGGAAAAACCTCACAGGATAGCAAAGATGCCTTCTCGCAAGAGAAGACCAGCTTGGGCATATGAGCTCATAAGATATGCAGAAAGATATGGTGCCCCAAAAAATTATCTCAAGGAAAGTAATAATTTGAAACTGTATTCTATCTATGTGTCATGTTTGTGTGATATCATGGATGCAGAACCGTCCAGTTATGAAGAGGCTACAAAAAATAGGGTATGGAAGGATGCCATGGGGGAGGAATATTGGTCCATAGTAAAGACTGATGTTTGGGATGTGGTCCCCAAACTGAAGGAGAAATCAATAGTAAGTTCAAAATGGATCTACAAGACGAAACATGTAATTGATGGCAGTATTGAAAAGTATAATGATATATTTGTGGCTCGAGGATTCTCTCAAGAGGAGGGCATTGACTATGTGGAGATAGTTTCACCCGTGGTGAAATATACCTAGATCACGACTATACTTTCATTGGCCGCAGTAATGAAATGGAAGGTGCATCAAATGGATGTGAAGGCAAACTTCTTGAATGGTGAAATAAAAGAGGAAACATATGTGGAGCAACCACAAGGGTTCGAGGTACATGAAAGGGAGACACATGTGTGCAGATTGAAGAAGGATTTATATGGATTAATGTAGACACCCAGAGCATGGTATGGTAGGATCGACAATTTTCTGATGAGCTTAGGATTTACAAAGACCAGTGTAGATCCTAACCTTTACTTTAAGGTTGTGGATGATGGTCTAGTAATACTACTGCTGTATGTGGATGACCTGTTTCTAACAAGTGTGGAAAATCTCATCTCAGAGTGTAAGCGAAAACTGGCTGCTGAGTTTGAGATGAAAGATCTCAGGATGATGCATTACTTTTTGGGTCTTGAGGTATGGTAGAGAGAGGATGAGATATTTCTGAATCAAGGTAAGTATGCAGTGGAAATCTTGAAGAGGTTCGATATGTTGGATTTCAAGGCAATGGCTACACCTATGGTATCAAATCTGAAGTTGTTGCAGGATACAACTTCAAAGACTATGGATGTTACTTTATACAGGAAGATGGTGGGTTTGTTGATGTACTTGACGAACACGAGACCATATATATGTTTTGCTGTGAACACCCTGAGTCAGTATATGGAACAACCTAGGAAGGTTCATTTCGTCACAACAAAACATGTGATGAGGCACCTTAAGGGTACATTGGATTATAGTCTCATGTATGTGAGAAAACATGAGTTTGGGTTATATGGATATTTGGATTCAGATTGGGTCGACAATATTCCTTATCAGAATAGTACTTTGGCATATTGGTTCAATCTAGGCTCCAATATGGTTTCGTGGAGCAACAAGAAGCAATCATGTGTAGCACTCAGTAAAGATGAGGCTGAATATGTGGTAGCATGTGCAACATGTAGAGAAGTAGTGTGAAAACCAGATTTGCATGAATTTGTCAGAGAATCTGGTGTTCCATGATAGGTCGAAGAATATCGAGATCAAATATCACTATATCAGGGATATGGTGCAGAGGGGAGAAGTAAGTCTCCAATACATGACTACCAAGGAGCAGGTTGGGATGTGTTGACCAAGCCACTGTTGAGGACGAAGTTTGAGCACTGTAGGGACAAGATTGGCGTGGTACCTCTTCAGAGGGAGTGACGAGGTACAAATGCATTGTGGGGTAGTAGATGTCCTAGGGACATGTTGTACCTATTTGAGAGCTGCCCACAGGCCTTGGATGCATGGGCTGTGAAGTCATAGGGGAGCATATGATGAGGTATAGATGCATTGCGAGGTAGTGGATGTCATGGTGACATATTAAATCTATTTGAGAGCTATCCATAGGCCTTGGATGCATTGGCTATGAAGTCATGTTGTACTATGGATATGCGATGATGTATAGATTCATATGTTCAACAATCAATGGTCACGAGCTCGTGTGGTAACAATGAATACCTTACTAGTTAAGAGAGAGTGTTGATATTTTGATGTAACTACGGAAGATATTCTTTTGTATTTGTATTGGTCAAACCTTAAGAAGGTTATTGTAATATTATTGTATAAATTGGCTCAAAAGAAATTATTATTTTATTGTTATTCTTATTGTAAAAATCAAAATAACCCCTCTTAGGGTTGCGTCTTTTCGGGAGTCAATTATGTGTATAAATAGAGGTCGAGTTCCTCTCATTTGTACACACACACAACTCGCCTTCTCTTGTGTATTTGGAGCATATCAAGGAAGGTCTAGCACATGAGGTCTTGGTTTCTTGGTATTTGGTATCTTGGTTTTGGGCTATTTATGGAGAGCATGAAATTATACTGGTTGAAGGAATCTATACCAAAGAATTGGTGGTTGGGTTTTCTCCCCCACGAGGGTTTCCCAGGATATGTCTTGTGTTTTGTGATTGTTTATCTTTCAATAACCCCATTACATGCAATTGTTAATGAATGTTAAAGAAGATAACTGTAACTTCTATAATTCTAACAAAGATATCACTCGAAAGAGAGTGGACACAATGGCTTTCATGGCATAGAGATAATCTCACCCAACTAGCAAAATAAAATTCAAGGGGTTGTGGACTACCATAACATCGATATATATGGTTTTCCCTCATAAAGTATCGAGCAATTGAGGAAGGATCCCTAAATGTTCAATGATTCATTTGTTAAAATCCAACAAATTTTGGGTGACCGACACAAGTTGAGGACAACCTAAAGCTTTCCAAGCAGTTGAGGATAAAATACTAACAAAAGCAGCTTCATCTATAATAGTTTGAGGAACGTGCCTACCACAAACTTGAACTATGATTTGGAAAGGTACGTAGGAAGGAAGATGAGGTCCAGTTAGCCCATGCCAATATAAAAGGATGGTCTCATTACTTGGAGGGTGTTCCATAGTAGGAGGAGAAATGCCCCCTAGTACGAAAGAATCTGTATTAACAAGAAAAAAATGAGCAGTATTGACTTCAATCTCTAATGGGAGAGTGGTATCGATTGATGATGGGATCAAATTGATCACTTGGTGAATGACACCCTCTAAGGGGAGAGTGGGATCGATCAATGGTAGACTTGGGTTGACCACTTGGATTTCACTCTTTAAGGGAAGAGCAGGATCGACTGACGAGGAAACCATATCGACCACTTGAACTTCACTCTTCAAAGGAAGAGTAGGATCAACCGATGATAGAACCAGATCGATAATTTTGACTTCACTCTTCAAGGGAAGAGTGGAATCGACCGATGATGGGATCAGACCGACCACTTGATCAACCAATGGCGGGTTGGGGGAAAACTTACGATAACTAGTTGGAACTTGTTGTTGGGAAACAAAAAGGTCTCCCAACAATCTCGAGGCTTCATCATACGAGGACAAAGGTGAGTTTGATGACTCCCTTTGCATAACCTACAAGGGAACTTAAATCTATTTTTATTTTCCCTAGCATTACTTTCACTAGTTGATGGTTGGTTACCAGCATGATGAACAGAGGTTGATGACACAGGTTGAAGAGGGCCCACAGACCACACTTCTAAGACCTTGGGAAGATCGAAGAAATCCTTAAGAAGGTGGTCAACCTTACAAATTCTGCAAGGGAATTTGGGCTTGCAAGGTGGCTGGGTAGGCTTGTCAATACCATCAACACTCCCAACATGATTAACAATAGCTGGTTGACTCTCTCCAACATGACCTCCAGTAGTTGGAAGCTTGGCCCATTGCTTATTTTTATTCTTCTTATTCTTCCTTGTTTTCTTCTTCTTATCCACCTGGTTACTAGCTTCATAGATTTGACTAGGCGAAGAAGAAGAAAGGGAAGCAAACTTGAGAGACGAAGAAGGGGAAGGGTCAACAAGAGGATGATTTTATTGGGGTGGAGTTCTTGCATTCAAGGCACTATGTGCATTCAGGATCACTAGAGTGGAAAATAACCATATCGGTAATTCAATAGTGAAACCAGGAAGGTTCAATGTGGCAATAAAAGGAGGACCAACGTTTCCAAAAGAAGAAAAAGAAAAAGTTTCCCCAGGAAAAAGGGTCCTTTGGTTGGTAGTTCTGGGAAGTGATGCCATATCGTAGACTCAACCTAAGGTCTGTTAAGGAAAACAAACAACACATGCTAAAAAATATAGGAAGCAAACAAACAAACAAAATATCTTCTCACAAAGACACACTAGTTGGTGATGAAATCCAACTTCATGAGATCAATATGAGAAGGAGTCGAGATAGAGAAGGTGGAGTAGTTACATTGGAAACCTACTTAATGGAATTACACCCTGGTGCAAGTTTCCTCATGGAGGAACATGGGTTACTCTCCAAGGAGCTTGAGTGAGTTTGACCAATGTTTGTTCCAGGTACAAAAAAGATTTTCCTCTTCACCGTCACCTTATGTAGGAGCCCTACAAATTACGACGTCTAAGGTTACCACTTACAACACCCAACCCCGGGGAAACAATCGATAGTCGGGTATACACGTAAGGGTAGGGTCAAAACCCAAAATCGCCTTCAGATGTGCCTCAGACCGAGGTACTACCTCCCAAGTGATCCCCAAGTGTCTAACGACACTGTTTGTAATATGTGCAGTAGGGATGATTTTAAGGATGGAAGTTTGTTTTAAAATGTAGAAACCTTGGCGAATCTCACTAATCCTTCATATGCAAACTATAAAATGTTTGGCGATATTTTTGTAAAAATATTCAAAATTCTAAGGATTTTATATAGTTTCTATAAAATTTTGGCAATTTTTAAGGTAAAATAATTTTATCCTATAGAATTTGAGCGAATCATTTTTAGAATAGAGAATCAGTTTTTTGGAAAACCATGGAAAATGAGCCCATGAGTGAAATTTATCCCCTAAAATAATCCCTGACGTGCAGACCACTCCACCAATACCAACAAAGTGGGGTTACTTACTCTGCTGGTCCCAATGTGACCTCATGATTTACCCTTGTGTGAGAAGGGCTTCCCAGGATAAATATATGGAAATTGGATTTATTTCTCTAGCAAAACATCCTATGTTTGTTTGAAAACTTTGGAGAGATATCCTCACCACATATTCCAAACCTCTACATCTAAGATAATGTTGGTGTGCTACGAGATAAAAAATATCAAATGAATTTTATTAGTGCTTAGTTTTAAGGGCTATTGTTTACTCAAAAAGGAAATGGCATGGACAAGATGATGTTTTGACCAACTCTAAACAATGCAAAGAAATTAAAATGCAATTTTTTACTTCGATGAAAGCTATATTACGAGAGGGAGATTTTTTTTTTTATTCTCGGATGCACGATGCCCCAGATTTTCATTAAACTCATAGAAACCAAGATGTTCACTACTTAAAATTCTTTTTTTTTTAAGACAACTAGAAATTCCCCCTAGCAAATGCAATGCAAGAATTAAAAACTTTTGATTTCAAAGATAAAGGTAGATGGAACAATACAGTAGCAAGTCTCTTCAAAAGAAAAAGTAATCCAAACAATGCCTTTAAATTTTTTTTTTTTCAAAAAGAAGAAGAATCTCTATTCTATTAAATAATTAAAAAACAAACACTTTGAGCACAACAATCAAAATCCAAATGGATAGACACTCAATTTCATAGATTATATCCCTTTCACAAGCAAATGAAAATGCTGAAAACAAAGTACGCAATCATTAAATTTTTATACGAAACCCAAAGATTGCAAAAATGGTAAAAAAGGCAAACTTTAGACTGTAAGGATTAATATGAAGACATAATAAGTAAACCTAAAAACTAAGTCAAAACCAAATCTGAGATTTCAAAAGGGAAGAATCAAGAAAATTTTAATTTTCCATCAGTGTCGCGAACTACTGTGTAACACAATGCAACCACTGTAAGTGTTGCAGGCTACAGACTAGTCAAGTGTGATAGTGTCGCATTGTACCTCAAAGGAGGGTGTGACATTCGTAAGTGTCACACTGTACCTCAAAAGAGGGCGCGACAGGCGATGAAAAATTGGAAAAACAATATTTTTTTCCAAAAACCTCAGTAGGTCTTGGGTCTTAGAGTTAGTCTGGATCACCCAGTGGCTCAGGAGATTTAACTCAAACATAAACAAAAGAAATTTCAAAGAAAACCAGAAAAAAAAGATCTATATTGTCTCCCTATTATGGTTGCTAATTTTGTTATCCGACAAATCAGTCTATGCAAAAACAAACTGATCTCACTAGACTCAGAAACCAAGACTAGAACAAAATAAACAAAACATAAAAATTTCTCTTGGTTGATACAATCAAATTACCAATTAGTGAGGACAACAGTCGATTACAAGGCATGAATCCTTCTTTAATTGGTAATTTGATTGTATCAATCGAGATAAAGTTCTATGTTCTATCTATTTTGTTATAGTCTTGGTTTCCAAGTCTAGGGAGATCAATCCATGTCCACATAGACTGATTTGTCCGATAACAAATATGCAAGTGCATTTTCTTGTAAATGCATAATGTAAATGTAAATGTATAATAGCATTGTTTTGGATCCATATTATTTTTACTCTGAACTCAACTTCAAATGCCTAGAGCAGGTCTTCCTATGCTGGGTAATAAAACAACGTCAATGATCAAGGATGAAGAAAACGACTTCACCACATTGAAGTGTAGATAAATTAAAATTTCATTATATGCTTTGTTTCAATCTTTCTTCTATCAATACAATAAACTTGTGTGTTCTTGTAGCATGATATTTTATATTCATGGAAACTAAAATTTCATCGAATGCTTTCATTCAATCCTTAATACAATATACATGTATGTTCTTCTAGCCTAAATATTTTATGTTGATGCATTTTCAGGTAGAAGGAAAGAGACATGTGAAAGAAGAGATTGATAATTAGAAGGAGATGTGAATAATAAAGGGTATAGATCTTATTTTCAATCTCGACTACCATGCTTCGATTCCAAGTGCAGTAGGTCCAGGAATATACTAGAGTTAAATATACACTTTCCATGAGTGTTTCTATTTGAAATATTAAAAAATTTTGACCCCTCGATAAACTTGTTATGGGTAAAAGGAACATGACATACTTTGGAGATTAAAGACCTCTATACAAAAACAATGGGAGAGCTCTATATACGAACAACACTCTTGAAGAAAATGTATCAAGAAGAATCATAGAGAAACCCCCTCTTAGGTAGTTTGAGGAATGTTCATAACCAACAAAGGATTTTATGCTAATTTTGTGAGGTCCATCTTTATTACTGATATTTATATATTTGTTTAAGTCATTTGAATACAACTTAGTGCATAATTTGTATATTGTTTTTTCATCCATAATTTTAGGATTTTTATGGATATATTCTACCTAGATACCTCCCGAAAGAATATATATATATATATATATATATATATATATATATATCTTTTAGCATTATGAAAACTAGAACATATGATATTGGGATTTTTACATATATTTTACCTAGATTTTCAATTTTGTATCTTCAACGTTTGCACCCCAAAATAATATATTGATACAAAATATGAGCAAATGCGGGGTCTTATCATTTCATTTGATTGAGAAAAAAGTTTTGCAGAATCTGTTGGAGGAGTTCAGCTACACCAATAATATATCTAAGCAAATAAAGTTACATGTTTGATTCCCATAAAACCCTAAAGCTCAAATTTGCATGCATTTATCATTGTTGATAACCAACGACTCAATAAAAAATAGAACACTACCATAGTGTATGCAAAAAACAAAACTCAGTCATATTAGTTTGTTGTTTGCGTCCATGTATTAGATGTCTTATTTCTATCTCATTTCAAAATAAATGGATTTGAACAAATCTTTCTAAGTTTATATGCAATCAAATTGAAAAGCTTTAGATTTTGATTACTTGTTGAGCCTAGTAGGCATATTTCCCATTGGAAATTCAAAGATAACCATATTGTTTCCTACCAAAAAACCCATACTCACATAAGGCACATTTATTTTATGACCAACAATGTATCATAGATTCATCTAGTGGAGGTGGCAGAAGAGCATGTGACAGTTGTGCATTAACATGTGAGCAATTACCTTTCATATCCATTAGATGTTAAGCAGTTCATTCAATATATTTGAAATAAAAAAAATTGATTAATCTTGTTACACCTAATAATTCTTCTATAAAGTGGTCTTGATAATTATTATCATCAAGTCTAAATCTTGGTGAATTGTAGGTGCTAAAGGCGTGACATTGCAGTGAAAACCCAATGTCTATACACAGTTTGGGAAGCCGCAAGTCCTGGTGGTGGTAAAGAGAACATTACCACTAAAATGAAATAAGCGGGAATCTAGGATCATACTAGCTACTTGTTCCAACTGCTTGTTCAATGCAAGTGAGTGAGGCATGTGAAACACTGGTGACTCTAGTGGGTTGCTCAATTTCCAAGGCTATGGAAGGGTCCCTACAACTCTTTTTGAATATGTGCTCAATTTGCAACTCTTTTTGAATATGTGCTAAATTAGTACTAGAATAAATTTCTATATGATATCTCTATCGTTATGGCTTCAATATCCCTTTCTCCATAACTCCCTCTAACTCATTGCTCTTCATCCTCTTCATTTAAAAGAAACACAAGCATTGTTGAATCAATGAATTAGTTTTATCTCTTGTCCAAGTGTCCTTAGTACACGATCGTGTCATTCATATTGATTTTCTCTCTAGCTAGCAGGTGCATGTCGTTCCCCATGGGGATGAGGCGTCAACTACATAGACTATAGTGTCCCTGCATCAATTGAATAGACTACACCTTTGTGAAATACAACAACTATGTACATGGCCCTTTATTATTATTTTTTTTAGATTTTCTTTTTTAAATAATTTGTTTGTATCTGACAAATAGAAGAAAAAAATTGAACACACCAGGGCTAATTAAATAATGACAGGACCAATAAGAATGAACAATAAATGGCCAACTTCTCACTATGTGCATTGAGAATGTTTTCATTCCAAGAAAACTCTCCAAACAACTTCCGTCCTATCATGTAGCAGGCCCTTAAAGCCCCTATGTTATAGACCTACAAATCTGATACCAATATGTAACATACCCGGTATCAACACCATGAAACAAATTCACTCTAATACCAATCTATAACATACTCGATATCAACACCACAAAAAACTTTGCTTTGATACTACTTTGTAGCATACCCAACCACCAATAGGTTGGGCCGTGCTACCTCAAGAACACACTTCTTGGAATGATTTCAAATTTTTGATACCAATTAATTAACAAAGAAGCATGAAAGTAACATATGGAATATTCAAGATTCATGTTAGACCATAAAATAAATGAACCATATGCCATGCACAACAATAACCAGCAAGCAAGAACATTATAAATACATGTCTCAGAGATAATAATTAATACACAATGGAAATAAATATAAAAGCAGAGGAAACACATGACATAGAGCACTTGTATTTAACAAAACCAATCACCATCTGGCTGTAGACCAAGGAAATTCCACCCAACCTTAGATACTATTGTTCCAAGTCTCAAAAACAGGTCACTCCCGATCCAAGTCTATGAATCCACAAGGATAGATCTCAAAATGACACTCAGCTTCCCAAGCCAGTCATCAATCAAGCTCTCACAGGTTCCTCAAACACAAAAAACAATCCAATTTATGAGCTCTCTTCCTCCTTTAGCTTGTACCACTAAAATAAAATGAACCCCCTTCACTGCCACATAGTCCCTCATGTTGTTCACATCTTTCCATGGCTCTAATGCTTCTGGTAAGGAAATCTCAATGTTGGAACTCTCGGGATTCACAACTGTGAACAAGGTTTATTAACACACCAATGCATCTCAAACATACATGCATCAATTGATTGTTGCATCTGAGAAAAATTCTCAAGGGACAACATGGCCCCCTCAAGAGACTCACTCGCTCCCTCATTCGCCCCCCAACACCAACATTGGTACAATTAATTAAAAAAAAAAGGCTTAGCCCCTCAACTTTCCCCCCCTCTCTCGTGGAATCATAACACCCTATAACTCTTGTCCTTGTGTGTTTCGAAACCAACAATGTATTTTGTTATTAACAATGATTAAAGCATTACATTTCCTATGCACTCCTTCCCTTTTCCATTTTATAGGCACTTTGACCTTTCATGAATAAACAAAATACATTATTAAACTAGGGACTCAAAATCGGGGTATTACACCAACTATAGAAATACAAGATGGTATCCACAACCACAAATAACCAAAACTATAACACTGAAAAACACCAAAGGACTACAACCCAGATACCCGAATTATGAAACAACATCCAAAGTAATTGGAAATCTCTTACCATATTTGCTTGAAACGATTTGAGACTAATAGAGCTGCCTTGAAGTCCAAACCCAATGCCTTACATTATCCCACCTTGCTAGCAAAAATACATAAAGAGGGAAACACAAGCCAAAGCGTGGATTAATTCTACACCTCAAAATACGTAGGATTAGTAACCTCCTAACATTAAAATTCCATTCTAGATATGTAAATTCATATTATATGATACACAAATTTATTTACTATGTTTTATAATTGTTGATCATTTATAAAAAAATGATTTTTATTTAATCAATGCTTTAAATAATCTAACAAATATAATTTTAAAATGTTCACGAACCATTACATTAAATATATAAAGTTGTAAACAATTTTGTATAATGATAATATGTTTTTAAGGTCACGACCAAGCCAGACACTAGATTGGTGTATGAGACCCCCTTGTTTGTGGGACAAGGGACCCCTTCCATGTAGCGATTTGAATGCTAAAGTATATGGAGGTATACATACCCTACCCCCCTCTGGATTTGAACCCGTGACCTCCAAGGAGGAAACACGCGTTCTTAACCATTAGGCCCACTCAGGTTGTATACTTACATATATAGTTATGAATTAACGACATACTTAATATGTAAATCTTTAATCAATTGTAGATTATTTGCGATTACTTAAAATTATGCAACAAATATCCTTTATAATCAATTTAACATAGAAAAGAATAAAAATTACAATTAACTCAATATACCATAAATTATAGAAACACAAACATAGTCAACTTACTATTAAAAAATAAAGAAACCACGTTGTAACTTAAACTTGTACGTTAATTATGTCGAATGCATATATATAGGGACAACTTTTGCTCGAAACTTGTTAATCGGGAAAAACTTGTCAACCAATACCACCTGCCACGTCACATATCCACTTGTCCACCGCCTCCTTTGTTGTCTGTCAGGATTCGACCTCCCGTGCCATCGACTTGAGCGACTACATACCTCTATCAGTCACCAATGGTCTCATACCTCTGTCAATCACCAACTGTTTTTCTTTCGGTATTGATCTCTAGTGATAAAGAATTTCACTTTCGTTGTCCTTTAGCTGGGATCGACATTCCCAAAGAATTTGTCTTTTCAGTCCAGTCATGAAATGTATTGATATAACATGGATCGAGAGATATACTTTGAAAGACCACATAACACGAAATCTGCTTCATTCGAGAAATCCTCTATTCATCATTTCTTGATTTATGAAGAAACTACCTACCTCCTGCTCCTATTTCCCATCCTCCTTAGATAGACTAATGGTTGATCAAAGGGTACTCCCAATCTGATTGCCTTCCCTATTGCATAGATGTTGGAAAGACCCATTTCCACCTACATGTTATTTAGTTTAGTCCTTTGATTCTTGCATGTGATATGACCATCTCTGACAGTTCTACCCACGGTGGTGCATATCGTCTGGATCCCTACCGATATAACGATGAGTGAAAAATGCCTGAAAAGAGAGCTTGAATTCTTGTTAATTGATTGCTGGTTGAAATAATGTGAGATTGACAAGATACTTGACTACCCACTTGCAATCTTCCAGGGATTCACATTGATTTCACAACATCTCACCATGTAGATTCATTTCTAAAATCTTTTCCATGAATTCTCATGGCCAACATGAATGTGAATTGTTTTCGTTAACTGATGGCCATTGGATTCAATACATTACACATACATCAAATTCTGTAATGAATCTAATGAATGATTTTGAACATGACCTCCATTTGGATAACGTGTAGTCCCATGTGATTCACAATGGCCTTTTCGAAGCAAACGAGTTGTCTGTCAAATTTACGTTCTGATACAGCAGGGGCCTCAAAGCCTGGTATGAAGCCTCTGTATAGAACCACACGATCTCCCTCAATTATCACTATATAGACCTATGACTCGACTTAACTCACAACAAAAGCAACAACAATGAGTGCCGACACTACCATTTCCCCAAATATGATTCTTATGCTCCACTTCTCTGCAATTGACCCACCCTGAAGGGTTCAAATGGATGAAACAAAACTAGGTTTCAGTATCCCAAAATTATCTCCAACAAACATATTACAGTTCAGTTATCAAGATCCTACATAAGATAATAAAAATCTAATAGCCCTTAACAACAAATATGAGCTATTCCATCATTATGTGAATTTATGTGGGTAGTACATGAATCATTTCAGCTAAAGGATAATCCCAGTCTCTACACTGTTTATGAATGAGTAGAGTGTAGAAAAGATCATAGGAATGGTACATGGCAACATAAGCACAACACTCCCTGTTCCATCATATTTCCCTTCCACATGTAAGATCACATGCACTGATCTAATAATGAAATAAATAATTAATATAATCATGTTGTTGGAGTTTACTATAAATTCACTACTACTCAGGCCATACATTCACCATCCTCATATGTATTTCTTCCTATCTCATAGTTTTTTTTCATGAATAAGTAAATAATTAATATAATAATGTTCTTTCATTGTCAATTATGCAAAGTTTACACTCATTACAAAACTATTGAAGTTGGATCTTTGAACATAATTACTTTTATACATCACAATACTTTGTAAGTTTCATCGCTCCTTTATGGCATTGGAGGTAATGACATTAAGATATTTTACATTTGTAGTGTAAAACATTGGATCCATTCTTTATTACGAGATTGAAGGTTATTGTCTATTTATATTTAGTTTTTCTGCCATGATTATGGAATTTAATATCGACTAATTCATTTTTAATTGAATGTAATAAATATGCATGTTGAGTGATTCTTTTTCATTCTCTAAGATGTGAAAATCTTGTTAGATCAATATGCGATTGTGCATATCCTTGCAAATGTTAAAAGTTGGCTACATTTGATCCTATTGTATTGTAACATCGAAGTAGGCTCTACCAAAAACAAATATTTCTAGAAGATTGTCGATCTTTAATGGAATATGATTGACACGATGTTATCATGTGACAACTCTATTTAAAAAGCTTAAAAGCTATAATTTAGATACATATCTCAAGAATGTGTTCTCATATCTTAACCAATATTTAACACACATGGTCACATGCCACACAAATTCTCATACCAATACCATTTAGAGATATGTTACCTTTGATTGTATCATTCAAATTCATAGTTAAATTCCGAATTATGCACAATTGCTACATAGTAATAAGATTTGCAAATGCAATTGAAGCCAACTTGTCATCCATTCTTACATTCAAATGCTTACCATCAACTTTGATTATTAATATGAATTACGAGTAGGAATGGATAATCCACTCCCTAATTTGTTGTTTAATGGGTATGGATGACCATATTTTTTTTTCCACTCATTCTACACATTAAGGTGGCTTTCTTTCAACGTCGAGAAATCAATCTCCCTATATGAAGTCTAATTATCCAGCCTTGCAACGCCTTATCTGGTTGTGAAGTCATTCTCAACATGATGTTTGTATCAATTTCTGGCTGAAAGAAGGACCACTCATCATGTATCCAAGCAATTGTATATGTTATTTATATTATAAACATTAAGTAACTATAATTGTAGTGTCTATTTGGTATTATAAACTTTAACTATGCTGGAGGATTTTGAAATTCCATTAATGCAATTTGATAATGTTCAACTTTAAAAATTATTGTTTTTAATTCATGAATACAATGAAATTTACAATTTCAAAAGATCTAATGATAAATTCGAGAAAACATTATATTTAAGTAAAAATAAATAGAAAATAGCCAATGGTTAACTCGTTATTTCACTCCTTAGCGAGCTATTGTACTCTTTAACTGAGAGTCCCTTAACTGATCAATCTATTAGTTTTTGAGATTCATAATCAATCAAACATAAATCCATCAGTTTTCGATATTTTTGACTCATCAAAATGAATTGGTAAAGATATTTACAATTGCATCCCGCTCACAACCCCAAGAAATTGACAATTGCATCCCCTCACAACCCCAAGAAATTGACAATTGCATCCCCCAAACAACTCGTCCAACACAAGCACTAATATTGTTGTCCAAAAGAAAACAAGAATATATAGACCATGTATTTGTGCATGTCCTATATTACATGAGAAACAAACACAAACACATTTGAAAGCTTTGCTTTTGTGTTTTCACACAAAGACTGTGGTATAAATTTCGACCAAAAACCAAAACAAAAAACAGTTTAAATATTTATATTTGGAAACATAGTAGGTGGTACATATATACACAAATGGATTTAGTATTTTCTAAAATCTCTATTATATGCATTATATAGATGTATAGATTTCATATATGCAATGTAATCGATTAAGAAACAATTAATTTCTATAATTTTTAAAATCTCTACTAGACACATTCTATAAACAATTGCAATGGTATTTCCATACATTGTAATATGAAACAATTTGCATTTTAGTAATGGAAAATGATTTCGGTAATGATTACTTTTATGCCACTATATGATTAGCATATCTTTTCATTATAATGTATGTGTTACATTTTCTTTATTTTCCATATATTGTAATATGAAACAATTCATATTTTAGTAATAACAAAACATTGATTAAACAATTTTATAATGATTGTTTTTATGTTGATATATATGTAGTATACTTTTATACACTTATAATGATGCATTACAATTTGTTTTTTTGCGATATTATAATTTAGGGTTTAATGTTTTAATTATTATAATTTTTTTTTTTAATTCTAATTATGTAGTAAAATTTATTTACTGAATTTTAATGGTTTGGTTTTGATATTTGTAAATATTACTGTTAAAATTGTTATCCACCAAAAGATATAATACCAAAACAAATTATTTTTAAATTCATAATTATATACATCTTCATTATCATCTTTAAAATAAAATCATAGCTTATTGATCATACATTTAATTATAGAATTTACCCTATAATATATATGAAGTTTTTGAGTCTACCATGATTTACACTCTATCTTATTTTTCAAAACATACAATTTTTTCACCAATTTCAAATAGTGAACCAACTTCAAATAAGATCATTTTAATTGCAATATCTTTATGATTCCAATTAACAACATTAATATGAAAACTTTCCTCAACTTACTTCGACATTCCTATTCCCCTGCTTAAGAATATGCTAATTATAATAATATATTGAATACATCTAATACTTTATCTATTGCAACCAAGTATTCTATGCACTTTCCACCCCAACTTAACTCTTTAAATTAATTATATATATATGTGTGTGTGTGTGTGAGTGAGATTCTATTTTTTATATAGAAACTTGGTATATTTTCATTTATTTAAATAGATAATGGTTAAGAACATGTGTTTCTTCCTAAGAGATTGGTTCAAATTCATAAGAGAATAGGATATGTACACCTCCATATACTTTAGTAATCAAATCAGAGCAAAAAAAAATATGCTAACACATCAATAAACCAAATATATGTAATATTGTATACTAATTTTTTTTTATGACAATTAATAATTAAAAACATACTCTTTTTTTTTTTTTTTAACAAAAAGTTTTCATTATTGAGAAAAAAAAGCTTCTAAAGTGAAATAATAATAATTAGGAGTGGAGTATAATATTGAGGAAATAATTATGCGTTTGTTCAAGAACAAAAAGCTTTCATTATTGAGAAAAACGCTTCGACAGTGAAATAATAATAATTTGCACTGGAATATAATATTGAGGAAATAATTTTGTCATAAAAGCGTACATAAAATACTAAGAAATAGTTTATTATTGACATATGTCATAAAAACATATATAGAATACTCCTAAGAAATAGTTTATTATTAATAAGAGATTAATAAATTAAATTATAGGTTGTATTCCTTTTTAAAAAAAATTGGTTACTCCCAAGTACTATATTTAATGTACAATTTTATATAATATTTAACACATGAGTTTATAGGACACATTATTACATTCTATGTGGTTAAATGAATATTATTTTCAAATGAATCCATCTTTTCTCTCTTAACTTTCCTTTTCGATATTTGATTTTAAGAATGTTGATTAACTTGAGTTTTCTTTTTATAACT
>ML791138.1:230897-262944 GCA_009831015.1 Picea engelmannii
AATATTGAGAAATTTGTATTTTCTTGTTATAAGAATTTTAATGATTTATTTGAAGTATCAATGAAACTTAAAATTGCAAATCACAAAATATTTAAGTTCAAAACTAGTCGATAAAAGTATGGAAGATAATGTTAGAAATAATAGGTGTGCTTGTTTAACCATAGACAATATAGCAATATTGTCACCCAACCATATGTCGAAGCCACCCCCGAGCACCTTAACCTTGACAGAGAATAATTCTGGAAGAAAACCCTAGGTTTAATAGCCAATCAAGGTAGCGTATCACTCTCTAGAGTTATCATACCAAGCAGAAAGTCCAAACCATAACCAAGAGAGAGTCCAAGACTGAAACCAAAAATCTAAGTTGCAGTAGCTGCAGCTGCAACTACTCTCTAGACTTGCACACAACTTAATTTCTGTAGTTGCGAGCTGTGTGTGTTGAATGAGCTTTGGCGTCCTGTATTTATACTATTCCTCCTTCGCTGTCTGGGCCGAATTCTCATTCTCGAGGCTAAAAAATCAATATTAAATATTTCCTTTAGCCGACTTGTCTTCTAGGGTTATGTCCAATGATTTAGGGTTTCTTCTTGTTTCGCGGAATATTCTATTCTTGTCAGGGTTACACATGGAGATTAATACCTCATGCAACTACCATAATATCAACACTCCCTCCTAGCTAGGGAGGTATTGAAAGAAATGGTCTTGAGCACAAACATACCATTCAACCGATAACATCATCATAGCCATACATGCTATCTCATGATTAGATCACGAGCACCATCATCACTATCAATATCATCTGATAGCATTAACTGCATCATCTCTCGAAGCCATACTCCATCTGAGTAATCAAACATGATGCTGAATAAGTCACTCACTCCACAGAGTGATACAAGAACCATTCTTCTAATCCAGACATATGTCCTAGAAGAATAACTATTCCAACAGATGCTGGAAGCCACACCATGGGCTACAAGGACTATTCTTTTAATCCAGACATACGTCCTAGAAGAATAAATGTCCTGGACCATTTTCCATCTGGAGAATGTTTGTCCATCAACACGCTGACTATCCATCTTAGTTGATAATCATTTTCAACACTACTGATAGTCTACACGACAATCAAAACAATGTCATTCAATAGAACACAACCGTGTCTATCCATAGTAGTACACTACTACTATCCAGTGGTACACAACCACACCAAGTAGCACACAACTACTTAATTAGTGACACATAGTCACAACCAGTGGAACACGTCCACCACAATAACATACATCTACTGTCCAGAGACATACAGTCTCCATAGCAATCATATCATCTGATATCAACCTGCATAAAACAATATCATGATATAAACTGAGTCATCTGGGCCATTCTTGCACTCACATCTGTGAGATCTGGAAGAGCATTTGCCCTCAGAATGTAAGACATCAGCCGTGGGCTATCTAGACTATTCTTCTCAAGCATAGAAGAATAACTGTCCCTGATTTCTGAGCATGGACCATTCACCTAACTGGGCCATTCCTCCGACACTAGTCTTAGTGCAACCTGGAGAGAATGAGTCTGCCCTAGGGAATGCCTATCCCTGATTGATGAACCTGGACCATTCACCTAACTGGGCCATTCCTACGACACTAATCATAGTACAACCTGGATATAATGAGTCTTCCCTAGGGAATGACTATTCGGACCATTTCCTGATGGAAATGATTGTCCTGTACCAACCTCCAAAACAGACCATTCTTCGAAACTGCTCACAACTGTGAACTTCAAAAGAATGACTGCCCGACGAGGCAGACCATTCTAATTGACCACTACCCATAGTGACTTCCAAGAAGAATGACAGTCCTAGACCATTCCCCCACACTGGTCACAAGGAGAATCACTGTCTATGGTACATCAACAATCTATCAGAGCATTTTCATTACGAAAATGACTGTCCGATCTGGACCATTTTCCGAACTGGAAGATGCCTGTCCGTTAAAAATCTCAAACCACTTTCCTAATTGGAAAGGAAATGCTTATCCTAGACCATTTTTTGAACTAAAAAATGACTGTCCATAAATCAATAACACATCAGTGCTCCCTCCCAACTTGGGAGTAATCTCTTCCTTTTTCAATAAGGAAGTCGTCTCCACGAGCCCCAACTTGTTTCTTAAGTATGCAAACTTTTCATCTTAGACATAGGCTTTACCAAAATATCTGCTATCATGCTTCCATTCATAAGTGTTTTTCACATTTTCTTACATACACTGTTCTTTATCATAACTTCCATTCCTTCTGCTCGATTTCTTCTTAGTGGGTTCAAACCAAGCTGTGATTCTCGATATAATAATTTGGTTGTTCTTGCTTTTCTTTCTTTCTTTCTCTGAAACTTCATGTTCTTCCTCATATCTATCTTTGGGTCCATGGGGTCTTCTATATGTCTCGAAGATTCCAACTTCTTCCTTTCATCATAGGATCATGGATGTAGATGGAAAACCAAAGATACTTTAAGGCTTCCTTTCGAAGAAGACTTCTTCTAGAGTCAAACCGAACATGTTCTTCTTATCATGGCTGCTACTTTCAATGGGAACATGGATAAATACTTTATAATCCTCAATGGAACATATTTAGGATTAGCTTCCTCCTATTACTTGCTTCATGTATGAATGCATGCTCTTCTTTTGGAATTCTGTAATCAACTCCCTCCATCTAAGATAGTCCACGCTTCCTTCTGCATCCTTATTTCCTTCTGCAAAGTGTCACAAGTCTTTTTCTGTTTTCCTTTTGATTGCTGACTTCTTTCTATTTTGAATTCTTCTGGGTCTCTTCAAGTTTGATTATGATTTTGTCTTACCTTGTAGTTGTTACTTATGTAATAGCTTCCACATGAATTGTTAGCAAGGATTGTCAATGCACTTCATCTTTTCATGTGCATTGCTTGACTTGTAGTCATCGTGATAACAATCCCTATCTTGCTATTCTTCCATAGGTATTGTTTCACTTGAACATCTTATCTTCTAAGAAATATATATACATGATGTGTACATGAACTATGTAAACATGGTATATACAAGAGCTTTGAAGAATATTGTTACCTTGACTTAGAAGAAGAAGTCTGTTTTATCTTGCTTGACTTTCTTTGAGGGTTCCCTTTCCTTGACAACTGTTGCTTCATCCGTTTCCTTCCTTTTCTTTAACTCATGGCAGTGGTTCCTGTAGTGACCATATTTTCGACAGTTGAAGCATTGAATTTTTGACATATCCTTTTCTTGATTTGGTTTCTTCCTTGAGCCAAACTTCTTCTTATTCCTGAAATTCTTGAACTTTGCTGTGAAAGCTTGATCATCGTATTTCTTTTGGGATTTCCTTTTTCCTTAATCCTTGATTCTTCTTGTGCACATCAAGTCCAAAGTTCTTCAAATGTGGGATACTCCTTTCTTGTGTTCATGCTTGCGGAAAATGCATCCAATGTCTTGGGAAGACCATTGAGTACTATATTTACCAGTTCCTTCTCTGAAATGATTTCTTCAATAGCTTGTAGTTGATCTCTTAACTGAGAGATTCTCACAAGGTATGATGTTATGCTGTCATCATCATTCATTTTCATGTCACGTAGCTCATTCTTCAGACTCATTACTTGTCCAATGTTTCTGACTGAGAAGAGGTTAGTTAGGGCATCGTACATCTTCTTAGATGAGTCAAGATGAGAGATGTAGGGTATCAAGTGGTTTTTTACAGAGTCCACTATGATACTCATGGCATTGATGTCATTGTCTTTGAACTTATCCATAACTTCAATGTTATGAGGCTCCTTCTCTTTTCCTTCTTCAAACCCTGGTTCCATGATCTTTCCTTTCACGATACCCAACACTTTATTCTTGGCAAGGATGAGATCAATCCTTGTCTTCCATGCTATGAAGTTAGAAGCTCCTTCTAACTTGTTTTCTGACTTCATAGAGTAAGTCATGACTACTTTGACTTGGTCAACCTTTGAATTTGACCAAAAACTCAAACTTGACATCTTAGCTTGCTGAGAGTACCAGGAGGTGTGCTAGGCGAGGGCACACTAGGCTATCCAGAAATTAGGTCAATATATTCACTTAAGGCGCCTCAACAAGAGGGTTAGGGTTTCATTGTTGCAACAAAAACTTTGACTGCAATTGCAACTGTAACTGAGAAAAAATCCTCCCAATCTATGTTTGCAGCAGTTAGACTGCCTGAAGATAGTGTGGGCCCATAACCTTTTATAAATAATAGGTCTGCTCATTTAACCATAGACAATATAACAATATTGTCACCCAACCACAGGTCGACGCCACCCCTGAGCACCTTAACCTTGACAGAGAATAATTCCAGAAGAAAACCCTAGGCCTAATAGCCAATCAAGGTAGCGTATCACTCTCTAGAGTTAGCATACCAAGCAGAAAGTCGAAAACATAACAACGAGAGAGTCCAAGACTGAAACCGAAAATACAAGTTGTAGTAGCTACAAATGCAACTACTCTCCAGACTTGTGCACAACTAAATTTCTATAGTTTCGAGCTGTGTGTGTCAAATGAGCTCTGGCGTCCTGTATTTATACAACTCCTCCTTAGCTGCTTGGGCCAACTTTTCATTCTGGAGGCTAAAAAATCAAAATTAAATATTTCCTTTAGCCGACTTGTCTTCTAGGGTTATGTCCAATGCTTTAGGGTTTCTTCTTGTTTCCTGGAATATTCTATTCTTGTCAGGGTTACACGTGGAGGTTAATACCTCCCACAACTACTATAATATCAACATATAAATTCCTAGGACTTTGATTACTAGAATGAGGTGGGGTTACAACTCCTAGACCTATGAAAATGAAAAGCAAGAAAAAAACCATATCTAGCATGAATGAAACTAAACCAGAGGAGGGTGATCGCTAGCCACTGGAACCTAAGGCTATGGGTAGTTGAGGTGAGAGAAGTTCTGTTCAACAAATTTCTCAGCCAATAGATTGAACTTGTGATCCCGAAGTTTAATTTGCTACTACATGTCATCGAGTTGGAGGAGAATTTCTTGATGTGCCTCATTCCTCTCGAGTAGAACTTTGCCCATAAGCATCTTCATATGCCACTATAAATCAATGGTCCTGTAATATTTGGGTTTTTGAACCCTCGATGAACTTGGGTTTGGTATCCATGACCAAACATTTTCATTGACTTCCTCATCAGAGATGAAGCACCAAAGAACCCTGACATCTGCTTTGGCTAAGTCTATTTCAACCTGTATCTCGGGTGGATTGTGGGCCTGGTAATCTTCAGCAACAACCTCGACTTTTGAAGAGACCCTTGAGACCTATAGTCAGAATTGTCTACCATGCCAACGCCTACTAGAGCCCCCATGCACCATGAAAGGAGAGAAGGGAGGAGAGCAGAGGAGAAGGGTGGTGTAGAGATGGATGTTGAGGTTGAGAGTGGAGAAAAGAAGAACATAGCACGGGGGAGGGCACAAAGAGTTTGATATTGGCAGGGAGAGGGAGCAGAAGAGAGGCCAAGGGGCGGGTGGGGGGGTAAAAAACCAAGGCAAGGGAGGGAAGAGAGCCATTTAAGAATGTTCCAGTATGCCAAGGAGTTTCCATTATTGGAAATGATGTCATCCAAATCCAAAAGAGCACAAAGGAATGTTCAGAGCAATGAGGGAATAAACATAGGATGAAGGGAGGACACCATCATATAGGTGAGAATCACGACGATCATAAACATAATGCGTGGTACTATAATAGGGGGATGCATCAATGTGGCACGAGGAAGGCATGTGGGCGGTAGCCTTGGGGGGCAGACTACACCCGATCCAGGGGAACATGTAAAATATATTAAAAAGTTAGAAAAATGCATAAAAAAAGTTTCCTAACCCTTTTAACCACACTGAACACATTTCATGTATTACATCCAATCTACCCTTTGTCATCTTCTACCATGCGCAATGTAGAAAATGCAACATATTATATCCAATCTACCATTTGCAAAAAAGATTACACATAATATTGCATGTAATTTTCAACATTTACTAGTAATCCTTTTAAAAAGAAAAATGGATGTTCACAACGTGCCTACAAAATTATTGTTAATCACCAACCTCGCTTATTAAATACGAATCAAAATTTTAATCAATTTAAGATGTCACTGAAACTAAATTCGACTTTCAAAACTACTACATCCTTTAAGAAGAATTACAAATAACAATATCAAACCAGCAAAACGAACAATTCTGTTATTACAAGTCCACAAAAAATCTTTACCAAAAGAATCTAGGGAAGTAGGAAATATATTGGTATGTGTAAGGATATCAAGATTGTTTCCATAAATAATAAATATAATAGATATACAGGAACAGGTTTCAAGCGCAGATAGATGACACTGCCTTTATACATTTATTCCTTCTTCATCTCAAACTGAATGAATGATCTGGATATATGAGGACAATGCCAATGCATGTAGCTAGCTGCATTGCATTACATTACAAGTGTTCAACATTATACGTGTTGACATATTTAAATACATTGCATTATAACTATGTGTGTTGTAAGTAATATTTAAATAAATATATCCCCATTCTATTTCTTAAAAATAATATTTTTAAAATATGTTATAATACAAGAGTGGGCATTGTAATGAATTTTAAATATTTGAAATGACATTTTAACAAAAACAATATAACAATAATTAAAAAAAATAAATTATGACATTTGTTATGACAGATAATTGTAATGTGTAATGCAAGATTTCTAGCTACGTGAATCGACTCACATACTCCATCACATAATTCCACTTGTTCAAGCATTTGCATCTCTCGAGAGTTTTGTTGACTTATATTGCCTTCTTGCAGTTTATAAGGAGTTTCGGTTCGAAGGCTACTAGGTTTTGGTACACAGGCACTGATATTGAGTACAATAAATTTATAGCAAACTACTCATTCCTTGGGTAGGGGATAAATAACGTAAGAGGGAAATCCAAAAGAAATGAATCATTAAACCAATTGAAAAAAAATGTCTTACACCTCAAATTCACTTTAGTGCACCTCATTATTTTTGTCAGATGTGACTCATCACATGAGCAAATTTTGTACCTATCTTGATGATATTCAAGCTCAGAGTTCCAAGATTAGTTGTGCCACCTTGATGCTTTGTATTATTGTATCATGTATCAGCTAAATATGCGACTATTTTTTTACTCATGTATTATATTGGACCATGCTTACATGATTTATGTAAAGGTATTTCACCTATGTGGTACATCTAAATCCTTTATGGTTGTTCATGGCCCACCCTCTTAGTCCCTATTTCAAAATACACTTTGCACTTATAAATCAATTGACTATCCCTTGGATACCATTAAATTGGTCCCATGCCAGTCATTTATGACCTGGGTAGGTACGTGAGAGTCTTGAGATGGATCTACTAGGAAACATGACCTAAAGACCCCCTAGGTTGTTTCACTTCATTCCTTGTAAAAGCATTTTCCATGTTTTAAAGTTTGTCATATCTATGGACGCACACTTATCTTATTCCTAAGCATGGATCACATCTTATGTATTTGCCACACTTTGGCCACAGACTATTGGAGATGATTATAAAGTTTCTCATGCAGTTTTACCTTTCTTGAGGCAATTTCATAGATCTCAAGGTAGCTCATGGATCCCAAGTCATTAGTCACATTGTCTGAGACACTTTGGGGATATTTCTACATGCATGGGTCGCCTATTGACTTGATTGGAGGGACGACCCCTTTGGAGGACTTATATTTTAGCCGTTTTAGCATGTGTGGACATATTTTGACTCGGAGAGGGTCATTCCATGACTTTTGTAGGTTACTTTCATGATATGAAGACTTTCTTTCACCTTGGAGACCTCACACTTGGAATTTTGAGATTTATTAGAGGAGTTGTCCTCTATTTTGGACCTTGGATACCTCACACATGTGGATGTCTAATCCAAATTGGATCATTATATTGTTTGTCATCTATCTCGATCCTTTCAAAGTGGAAAACATTGGAGGAATAATCTTACAAGGCCATTTTAGTGGCAGGTCCTAGTTTGGAAAATTGGGGTTCAGAACCTTCTAGGGCCATTTTGAGGCATCAAATGACATTTTTTTGGGTTAAAACTTTCCTAGCATAGCTATGACCCCGTGACACTATTTTACACATTGAGACCTTTCCAATGGTGCAAAAATCACATCAATTAGAGCTCATATGCAAAAGTTATGCCTCCCACAATTTGACCTACCTTGTTGACGACCATGGTATGAGATGATGCCACATCAACCTCTGTTACTCATGTATATGGGGATAGCCATGTATGTAGTTTCAAGAAGATTCTAGAAGTTCCAAAAACCTATCAAATTGAGGGTTGAGGAAGTCAAAACCTTCCCCTAGATGGCTACCGGGCTATGTTAAATATTGTGCCACTAGGAGGAGAAGGGGGTTCGATTATTTTGCATTGTATCTTGTTCCATAGTTGAGCAAAACATTAGAGAGTGGTATTATATGAGCATAATAGAGGAGGAGAGATTCTATAGCATCCATACAGGACACAAGTTAAAGGCAACTCTAGAGATAGTGCCTCTTTTTTTTGTACTTGCATCACTTCTATAGCAAAGAAAAGAGAGCAGAGCAACCTTACTTTCTAGGTGGGTTTTCTCCCGTATTGGGTTTCCCAGGTCATATCTTGTGTTTATTTGTGGATTGTGTGATTTTATTTTGATTGTTCTCTATTTTCCGCATTTTATCTATTTCATGCATAAGCAAAAAATCCGTAACTAAATATTATGGATATCTAAGTAAAACTAACCTTAAGAGTAAAAATTTCAGTATTTTATTAGATTTGTTGCGACGATATGTTCCAGTGGAATATCCACGACAGTTTATAGATCAATGTCCCTTGATTTGAGGCTAGACATTGACATACTTTGGACCTTTCTTCATTGGAGGAGAATTATACTATGTTTGAGGGTCTTCCCTTATACTTGGGAGAGAAGTCAAGCTTACTTGGACCCTAGTCGACATATTTTGGATGGAAAAGGATCCTCTCTTGGAGGGTTTGTTGTACATGTGACACATTGTACTGTATTATGACTTGATCTCTTTAGGTTAATTAGAAGACAAGTCATTTTTTTACCTCTCATAGTCTAGATTATAGGAGATAGAAAATAATAAAGAATGATAAGGATGTAGAAGCCTCCCATATAAATAGAGGCTGTCCTCCCATTCCAAATTGTTGTTGTTGTTGGATACTTCTTTTAGAACATAATTTTGTTGAAGATCTACCTATTGAGGTTTTGGTGTCAATTATTGGAACTCTCTCACTCTTGGTTTATTTTTGGTGCATGAAATATTTGTGTGTTTTTTCAAGACTACTACAATATTTCAAGATCGATCCATTTAAAAAAGGTAATTCTACCACTTGGAGAGAAGAGTTTTTAGGTTTGACCCTTCCTTCCTCTCTTGTTAGTTTCATAAGTGCTCAATTCCTTGCTTTGTTTTTTCTTTGGTTCCCTAGCAAGGGTATTTAGTACTTTATTCAAGCTATAGTTGATCCTGTAGGTGAAGGTGCTTCCTTTGGGAACCCCTTATAGGGTGTTGGTCTACATAGCTTATCTTGATTAGATATGAGACTATTCTACTCCCTAGTTCTAGTCTCTTAGCCTTAATCAATTAAGATAAGAAATACCAATTCTAATAGGGGCACACTTCTTGACCCCATAAGCCTTAGTTGGAATAAGGCACTTGTCTTCTCCCAACACCCAACCATAAAACCCTAAAATTCAAAATATTTTATTTTATTTGTTTAGAAAGAAATATAGCAGTAAAATTAAAAAAAAAGTAATCATAATTTGAATTTTTTTCCTAGTCTAGTGAAAATTTCATGGTTGATATCATTTCCTAAACTAGTTATTCAAGGGTTTTGACTTAATTTGTTATTTCTAAATCCTAAAAAAGTCAAATCGACTCTCTAAACATTGTGCTTCAAGGTTTCATTTATCTTGTTTTGGGTTGATTTTAGGGCTTTCTCAAATCTGGAATTACATAACAACAATAAAAAACAGATTTCGGGTAAACCCTAGAACTAGGTTTCATGCTTAAAGGTTTATTTATACATATACCTAGCTTCTATTTCATTTACCGGAGTATTGTTACATGTTCATCTCTAAATCATTTATAATATCTAATCTTTCATTTGGATATAGTTTGGGTGAATTTTGGTGCTAATGTTGGAAACCCTAAGGGGGAATTCATTCTTTTGTTTCAAGTTTTTTATTATTACATTGATATATCTATTTTGAGCTTGATTTTGACATATTGTGGCTATTATTTTGTTGCATACTTGAAGCCCTAGCTTAAACATCCAAGACTTCTAGCATAGAAGTGGAAAATCTTTATCTTGGATGGTTTATTCTTCACTCTAAATCATAAATTCTATGCTATTTTTTAACTAAAACAAATTTAGAAGTTTGACAAAGCCTTTATCTAGTCCCTAACTTAAAACATTATTGATTGACTCCCAAAGCACACATTTCACCATCAATTTATGTTAGCCGATTTCATCCCTAGTGCTTTGAAGTAGCTTAATGTGGTCTATTTTTAAGTAGCATTTTCTAAGTGTCATTTATATGAATGATAATAATCTTAATGCAAATATGAAGTTGTCTTGCTTGTTCATATATAAATAATATTTTGCACACAAATCCAATAGCTCCTAACTCTTATCTCTCAAGTGGAATAATTGTGGTTTATAATGTTGATTTTAATCATTTATCTTGGAGAATTTAATCACTTATTGGAATCCTTGTACTTACATTGTTATACATATATTGTGGATTCATTGAAGTAAATCATAAGCTTGCATGGTGTTAATTCACTTAAGAGGTTTTCTTAAGATCTATCATTGGTAGATAGGTATACCCCCCTTGGCCTTTGGAATTGGCCTCAAGTGAAGGGGATATTATACTAAGGTGACAGTGGTGCAATTCCCATCTTGTTACTCTAAGGTAGCACATGTGGTTGGAATTTCCATTAGAATGCTAGTTTAGTCAGTAACATGTCCGATGATAGTTCTACTACTATTTGGCACATGTCATAATTTTTGTAAGCTGGGAAAAACCTCGTCATTGCTCATCCAATCAAAAAGTTTTCTACAATTTTTTTATACAGTCTATGTTATCTCAGAGGAAAAGGGGTTAGGTACATGGCTAGAGATATGCTACAAAAACTAGAAATAGAAGGTTCTCTCAAATATGTGAGCTATTTAAAGCGAATGGTAGTTGAAATCATATGCATGTATAGTAAATCAATTGATAGAATTCCATATGGTGAATTAGGGTACAATGGTTCGAAGGGGTTTGATTTCACAACTACCCACTTGGCTATTTAGTTGTTCATGGTGCAAGATTTCTCTACACACTAAAGATAGGTGAATGAGTCGAAAAACTTTGAATTACCATCTATAAATTGATCAATGCTACCATTAGAAGACCCTACTCCAATACTTGAGCATCATGCCATGCCTTAAATACATTCCCCTAGTCCAAAATTACTTAGTAGACTTACTGTGTACCATCTATGCAGAAGGAGGCGGTTGTTTAATATCCAAATCTAGTCCTAGTGGCATATATTGTGGAGAAGGGGGTAGATACTTATTACATGTAACATACACACGAAAAACAACTAAATGTAATTCCATCAATAAGAGTGCATGTAGCTTGCTACCTTGCATTGCATTACACATTACAAAAATTCATCGTTACAAATGTTATCATATTTAAATACATCGAATTAGAACAACGTGTGTTGTAAGTAATGTCTAAATAAATATATTTTTAATAGCATATTCTACTTCTTGAAAATAATATTTTGTAAATATATTATAATACACGAGTGGGCATTGTGATGAATTTTAAATATTTGAAATGACATTTTAAAACCAAAAAAACAAAAAACAAAAACAAAAACAACAACAACAATTATAAGCAAATAATTATGATACTTGTTAATTTGACACCCCTAATGTGTAATGCAAGCTCTCAAGTTATGTGAATAGTTTCATATACTTCATCATAGAATTTTAGTTGTTCAAGCAGTTTCATCTCTCCATAGCTTTGTTGACTACTTTTACCTTTTTGCAGTTTAATGTGAGTCCTAGGTTAGTATGTAGGTATTAGTACTTAGTACAATTAATTTATAGCAAATTACTTTTATATTATTGTCTCCACTATAATTCCTGTAAAGATTTGCTTCTCCATTTCAAATCCATATGCTTGTACTAGTGTTAATGAAATTAATTTAAGCTTTCAAGTAAAAGACCTCCGGTGTTCGAGATCTTCATAGTGTGTAAGTAATTGTTTAGTATGTTTATTTTGAGTGATATGCAGTGGTTAAATCATGAGTTTGTTTGCAAATTATGTGGAAATTGAAGAAAATTTGAGTGCTCTTGTACATGTGGAGCTCTTAACGTTTCAAAATATGAAAATATTAGAGAACAATTTTTTAAGGCAACAATTTGTAGATGAAAGTCTTCTCATGCTTAAGAGCATTTAATTTCAAATAAAAAATGTGTTCTATGTTTTAGTTGATTATCATACTCAAGCGTTTGTTTAAACGCTGATGGGATTTCGAGAACAAATTGCATTGAAAATGAAAAAGTCATATGAACAAATTGCAATGAAAATGAAAATGCCCTATGAAATTTAATCTATTTTGCACCTAAAAACCAAATCACCAAATCATTGAATGTTTTATTTTAAAATAAAATAATTTTTTTTTTGAGTTATTTTCCAAGTCATTAAGATTTACGTTTATATATGTATAAATGGATTTGTAAACCATTGAGATTTACCTTTTATATCTCTGAAGGGGATAGAGACTAAGGAAATGCCCATCATTTAAAAAATCTTCCACAGAAAAAGAATAGAAACAACCAAGACAATTACAAACAAGGGAGATAAGCCACATAGTGGCTAGTGCGCCTAAGATGAAAGGAGGTCATTGTAACAAATGTCTAGCATAATACATTTTGCAAGCTTATGTATTTGGTAGTTAAAAAAGCATTTTAAGTTAGCTATGTGAAAGCACCACTAATTGCTAAGACTATATATATATATATGTAATATTAGCTAATCTCACTTGGATCAATTGAGAATGTGAAATCTAAGTGTGTATATGAAAAAAAAAAGAATGTATATGATATCGATAGAATTCAATGTTAATGTTATTAAGATAATCAACATCTACAAGAATAATCATTAAATCAACATATGTAATAATAATCATAAATGAGTACATTATTTAATCAACGTAATCATAAAATAATTATTAATGAGTACATTATTATTTAATCAGCTTAGTACTTAATCATAAAATAATTATTAATGAGTACAATTTGAATGGGCGTAATAGTTAAGAACTTGTGTTTCCTCGTAGGAGGTCACAAGTTCAAATCCAAAGGAGGACAGAGTATGTACACCTCCCTAGACTTTAGGGACAAAACAATGGGGGTCTCACACTAATTTGATGTCTATCTTGATCATGACTTTAAAATTAGATTATTATTATTATTATTTAGTCAACTTAATATCTGAAATGATATTGATACAATTCAATGTTCACAATATCGTTAGATAATCAATATCTATATCTCTATATAATGAATACAATATTTAATATATTTATTATTACAAATAATTTCAAATGAAATAAATTAAAATATGTTAATTTTAATATATTTATTATTACATATAATTAAATAAATTATATTTAATGTATTTACTATACAAAATTTAAAATTGTATTTATATTTAAATAACTTTCTTTCAAACACATGATAATTCAAACACAAAAGATGTTAGAGAACATGTTTTCATTACTAATATATCTCATATGTCACGGAGGTCTCCGCACAAACACATTAGTTTTTAGTAGGGATTGCTTAAATATTTGGGATTTAATGAACTATGAATAAGATTTATTCCTCACACAGGCCTCAAATTTCCGCTTAAATAAGAAGCCTCAAATTTCCAAGAGCCACTATTTTCTTGCAAAATTTTAGCTCTACTACAACACGATTAAGTGTAAAGAGGAGATGAAAATGGAAATGACAGCCTTCGAAATATTAAAAGATCTGATATTGATAAGCACAACCTAATCTCCCCATTGTGCTTCACTCACTATAAATTCCACATATATATTAACAAAAGCACAACCTAATCTCCCCATTGTGCTTCACCCACTATAAATTCCACATATATATTAACAATTTTTATGAGTAATAGAAACTTTTAAGTTGAGTTGAAATTAAATTTCCAAAACATCATAATATAAAACAATTTCTTAAAAACAATAAAAGAGTTAGATTCTCTCAAACACATTAAATTAATAGCGATTGCAACCAAAATCTTTGCAATATTTACAAAGTGCAATAAAATACACAATACAATATCACCACTTAAAAAAGGTCAAATCAATCTTTAGACATGACAGGTATCAGTAGCCATAATCATGCAGACATTCTAGGTATCGGTAATGAGTTGCATGTGTAGGAGAGAAGGCGAACTAGTAATTAGCTGCACATATAGGAGGGAAGGTGAACTGGTAATGAGCTGCATGTGTAGGAGAGAAGGTGAAATGGTAATATTGTTACACATTATTGGTCATAGTCATGACAAATTGATGTTGTAGATCTATCCTTCGTCATTTGAAGTATTATTGACATAATCCCTAAAGAAGTTGGAAGAATAACCTTTCTTGGAAGGATGAAATCCCTTGAAAAAATCCTTTTTTATAAAAGTGTCGCATGTTGCACTACTGTAGGGTGCGACACTCTCAAGTGTCCCATGTTGCACCACTACAGGGTGTGACAATGTCACATGTTGCTAGTTCACAGAGTGTGACATTGTTTAAACAAGGGAAAAACGAAGAAATTCACAAAGATTCTAGAAAGAGAAGCTTTGAGGATGAGTTCTGCTTCGATTGGTTTGGATCTCACCCATATTCTGGATCTAGTGGGATATTAACCCTCTCATCCAAATATTCTCATCCCTTCCTCTTCAATCTATAAATGGAGGCATCTCTCATGGAGAAAGGTTAAGATCAATGAACGGTCAAGAAGAGCTAAAGGGATGAAAGAATTTTAAGAAGACTAAAGCTTGATTCAACTTGACTTGGGTCAATATACCAAACCTATGGTGTTATAAGTCATGGAAGCAAAGTGTGTATGTTGAAGCAAGGAATCATTGGGAGGGACTTCACAACATCAAGGCTTTGGTTGCGATCTCTTCCATTATCATTAATGCAATGACATATTTTCTTTCCCACAAAGCTTGTCTATATTTGATTATCTTTGTTGCATTTCTCCTTGATCATTTGCATAGGTTGTATCAAACTATACTTGTTGCTTTCACCTTTGTTGTCTTGTGTTTCTTTCAGGTTATCGTACATAAGTCTCACAACAAAGCAATTGGAAGATACAACTAGTGACGACAACCGTCGATTGCAAGGTATGAATCCTTCGCTAATTGGTGATTTGATTGTATCAACCTAGGAAAGTTCCGTGTTCTGTCTGTTTTGTTCTAGTATTGGTTTCCGAGTCTAGGGAGATCAGTCTGTGTCTGTATAGACCGATTTGTTCGATAACAAAATTGGCAACTCCACTGGGGAATCCCATCCAAGTAATGAGACCATCCTTTTCGATTGGCATGGGCTAACTGGACCTCATCTTCCTTCCTACGTACCTTTCCAAATCACTGTTCAGGTTTGTGGTAGGCATGTTCCTCAAACTATTATAGACAAAGGTGCTTCCGTTAGTATTCTATCCTCAACTTCTTGGAAAACTTTCGATTTTCCTCAACTTGTGTCGATCACCTAGAATCTGTTGGCTTTTAACAAATGAATCACCGAACCTTTAGGGATCCTTCCTCAATTTCCCGTTACTTTTGGAGGGAAAACCGTCTATATTGATGTCATGGTAGTCCAAGACCCCTTGGATTTTACTTTGCTCCTTGGGCAAGATTATGTCTATGCCATGAAATCCATCGTGTCCACTCTCTTTCGAGTGATATATTTCCCTCATAATGGAAAGACTGTGACTATCGATTAAATTTCGTTTGTTGGTCCTGCTTTGATTGCCAGTCACCCACCTTCCCTAAATGGTCCTTATATGCAAGTGGTATCACCCCCGCCACAGGTTAATTATGTGGCGACATATCCCATGCTTTCAATTGCCGAAGAAACCGATCCTCTCACAGTATGCTCAGCCTATTTTGACTTAGATCCGATAGTTGACATGATGATATCTTCAATAGGGGTATTAAAGCCTAATCTCTTTACCCCTGTTTCGGCCCTCGATATGTATTCCTTCAAAAGTGTTGTTCTTCTGTCCAACGAAGATATCTTGGAAGCCATGATTGAGGTATGTCCCTTGACATGTATTCCTTCTGGAGCATTTTCCTCTTTGAATCCATGATCAAGAAGAGGCGGTGATCGTAGTTTCCTTTTCTTTGGAAAGCTCTCTAAAAAATTAAACAAAGGTCTGGGGATCGAACACAACTATGAGCATAGTTTTATTTATGGTTCCAAGCTCGTTAAAAAATGAAACCAACTATGGACATAGTTCTTTTCATGTGTCAAGCTCATTAAAAAATGAAACATATCCTTATGAGCATAGTTATTTTCTTGTGTCAAGCTCGTTAAAAAATGAAACAATCACCTCTCCCATTGAGTCAAGTCTTTCTCTAGATCTCGTAAACATTGAGTCGAATCTTTCATTAGAACTCGTACCTCAACCTTCATTTCATCCACCTGGGTCAGTTGATCCTCTTTCTTCCTCCCTCTCTGGTGAACATTTTTCTATTAGTAACCAGGAGTCTATTCCGGTATAGAAATTGACAACAGGAGAAGAGCCGGTGAATGAAACGAAGCTTGGGGGGCATGTCTCCAACCTTTGGTCATCATTCTGGAGTTAAGCCACTAGCTTCTCAACCTGTGGGAAAAGTAACAACCAAACATAGTTTTACTCTGTTTCAAGCTTCTATAAAAATGAAAACAATCCCAAGCTTAGTCTCTATTCTTTCTTGTGCTCGTAAATACATGAGAATAGGTTACTGATCTTATTATTTTTTATTTATCGTGCTCGTAAATACATGAGGATAGGTTACCGAGTCTACTTTTATCTCTTTTTCGGACTCGTAAAAGTTATATGAAAAAGGAACTCTTTGGAGTCTCCTTTAATCTCTTTTTAGACTCTCTAAATATTAAAAGATTGTCGAGCGAACTTGCTTCCGTTCACGCTTGTTAAAGGATTTGAAGGGGAATATATTCAGTATTAGTTTAACCCTTTTTCGGGCTGAGTATGATTAATTACGAAAAATGAATACTCTAGTCGATCACAGCTAGAAGAGTTTTCCTAGGTATTATTTTACACTTTTTCGGGCTTGGGAGACTAAATTTACGAAAAAGTCAATCCCAGAGTCTTCTTTAAGTGTTTTTCAAACTCTCTAAACATGAAAAACCATCGAGTTTACTTTCTCTGGACTCGTAAAATTTACATTGAAAGACCCATATGGGACCAAACTACTCCTTGTTATGGTTCGTTAAGAATACTCTGAAGGACTCATATGAAGGATGAGCTTATAGTACAAGCATATGTTATCCTCCTCAAGGTTGTGTAAAAATAAAGATGTACTCACTAGAAATGGTGGGGGAAAAATTGGGAAGGGAATATGTATTAAACCTGTATTAATTGTATGGTAGCAAGTCACTCTTGAACATGACATCCTTTCACTCCTTGTGTCAAGGTTGGGAAATCACCTCTTCTCTTGTTGATCATAATCCTTTACAAGATTACACTTTAGCCTGTGCTGCCAATACAATTGTCATGACATTAATATGTTCAAGAGAAGTTCAACCTAGAAATCCTTCTATTGCATTGGCCATTTCTGTAGTCCTTAAGCCTTCTATCTCATCGACCATCCTTGAGTCAGTCCTAAATCACTCTGTGCTATGATCCACTTCAAATATTTGTACCTGTTTCATGTCTTTGACGGGGGATACATCAAGGCCCTCCTACGACGATTCACTTCTTATCAACATCAACACATTATATAGCAAGTTGATTTAGAAACTTTACGGTACCTTGGAACTTGCATGCCTCAATAGAAAGATTCCTCGCCTTCGACGATAAGTTTTCATCATTGACCTTTGATCAAATGATTCTATGGGTGTTATACTTCAGATCGTTTATTCATACTCAATAGAATGTACTTAAGTACCTTAAGGGCCATTATCATCATTGGTGGTTCGTTTCGCATCTGTTAAAGTTTTTCATCATTGATCGGTAATCAAATGGTTTCTACCATGTTTGACCTCAACACCTTTATTCACATGGTTAGATTTGTATTATGACACATTAGAGATGAAGACCCTGGATCTCAACTGTTAGATCTAGGTTGCGATGGAGAATTTTGAGTATATGTTGTTACATAGATAAACATTGTATTAGTTCGAGGCTATGTTGTTGTTATCATTTTGTAGCTCCATTGCGTATATTTCATGGCTATGAATCAAATGAATCATGATGATATGGATCCACGTTGTATTTTTGGTGGCCATATCATTAGTCAATATAGTCATGGATCTGCAGTGTATTGGTCAACAACCATGCTTTGAGTCATTTTTATTCTGAGCATCGGAACACATTCTTAGTGATGATACATTATTGTACTATAACTCTTTGTTTGTTGTTGACATGTTTCTGACTGATGTGTTCCTTGCTTCGACACCAATATGGCAAAGTATTTCAACTATCACTCCTTTTCTAATTTCATACTTTGGGGGGCATTCTGTTACACATTATTTTTTTCATAGTCATGACAAATTGATGTTGTAACTCTATCCTTTTTCATTTGAGTTATTATTGCCATAATCCCTGAAGAATTTGGAAGAATAACCTTTCTTGGAAGGATGAAATCCCTTAAAAATATCCTTTTTTATAAAAGTGTCACATGTTGCACTACTGTAGGGTGAAACACTCTCAAGTGTCACATGTTGCATCACTATAGGGTGCGACAATGTTAGATGTTTCTAGTTCACAGGGTGCGACACTTTTTAAACAAGGGAAAAATGAAGAAATTCACAAAGTTTTTAGAAAGAGAAGCTTCAAGGATGAGTTTTCCTCTGATTGGTTTGGATCTCACCCATATTCTTGATCTAGTGGGATCCTAACCCTCTCATCCAAATATTCTCATCCCTTCCTCTTCAATCTATAAATGGAGACATCTCTCATGGATAAAGGTTAAGATCAATGAAAGGTCAAGAAGAGCTAAAGGGCTGAAAGAATATTAAGAAGACTAAAGCTTGATTCAACTTGATTTGGGTCAATACACCAAACCTATGGTGTTAGAACTCATGGAATCAAAGTGTGTGTGTTGAAGGAAGGAATCGTTGGGAGGGACTTCACAACATCAATGCTTTGGTCGTAATCTCTTCCATTATCATCAATGCAGTAACATATTTTCTTTCCCACAAAGGTTGTCTATATTTGATTATCTTTGTTGCGTTTCTCCTTGATCATTTGCATAGGTTGTATCCAATTATACTTGTTTCTTTCACCTTTGTTGGTTTGTGTTTCTTGCAGGTTATCGTACATAAGTCTCATGACAAAGCAGTTGGAAGATACAACTAGCGAGGACAATCGTCAATTACAAGGTATGAATCCTTCGCTAATTGGTAATTTGATTGTATCAACATAGAGAAAGTTCTGTGTTTTGTTTGTTTTGTTCTAGTCTTGGTTTCCGAGTCTAGGGATATCAGTCCGTGTTCGCATAGACCGATTTTTCCGATAAAAAAATTCTCAAGTATTTATGAGAACGAGAAAGAAAAAATACTAAGCTCGAGATTGGTTTCATTTTTATACAAGCTTGAAACAAAGTTAAACTATGCTTGGTTGTTACTTTGCCCCCAGCTTGAGAATATAGTGGCTTAACTCTAGAATGATGACCAGAGGCTGGAGACATGTCCCCCAAGCTACATTTCAGTCACCGACTCTTCTTCTATTGCCAATTTCTATACCAGAATAGATTCTTGGTTACTAATAGAAAAATGTTCACCAGAGAAGGAGGAAGAAATATGATCAACTGACCTAGGTGGATGAAATGAAGGTTGAGGTACAAGTTCTAATGAAAGAATCGACTCAATGTTTACAAGATTTAGCGAAAGAATTGACTCAATGGGAGAGGCAGCTATTTCATTTATTAACGAGCTTGACACAAGAAAAGAACTATGCTCATAAGGATCTGTTTGATTTTTTAATGAGCTTGACACAAGAAAAGAACTATGCCCATAATTGGTTTCATTTTCTAACGAGCTTGGAACTAAAAATAAAACTATGATCATTATAGTATGGTTTGATCCCTAGACCTCTGTTTCATTTTTTAACAAGATTTCTAGAGAGAAGGAAACTATGCTTGTCGCCTCTTCTTGAGCATGGTTTCCAAGAGGACAATGCTCCAGAAGGAATACATGTCAAGGGACATACCTCAATCATGGCTTCCAAGAGATCTTTGTTGAACGAAAGAACAATGCTTTGGAAGGAATAAATGTCGAGGGCTGCAATGAGGGTAAAGTGATTAGGATCTAATAACCCTATTGAAGAGATCACCATGTCAACTACCAGATCTAAGTCAAAAGAGGTCGAGCATACAATGGGTGGCTCGATTTCTTCGATAGTTGAAAGCGAGGGACATGTCGCCACATAATTAACCCGTGGCGAGGGAGATGCCACTTGCATATAAGGACCATTTATGGAAGGTGGGTGACTGACAATCAAAGATGATCGATAGTCACAATCCTTCCATTATGAGGGAAATATTGTTGATATTTTTATGTAACTATGAAAAATATTCTTTTGTATTTGTTTTGGTAAAACCTCGAGAATGTTATTGTAATATTATTGTATAAATCAGCTCAAAATAAATTATTTTATTGTTATCCTTACTGTAAAAGTCAAAACAACCCCTCTTAGGTTTGCGTCTTTTCGAGAGTCAATTATGTGTATAAATAGAGGTCGAGTTCCTCTCATTTGTACACACACACACAACTCACCTTCTCTTGTGTATTTGGAGCATAGCAAGGAAGGTTTAGCCTAGGAGGTCTTGGTTTCTTGGTCTTTGGTATCTTGGTCTTGCTCTATTTGTGGAGAGCTATAACGTGACATTGTACTGGTTGAAGAAATCTATACTGAAGAATTGGTTGTTGGGTTTTCTCCCTCACAAGGGTTTCCTAGGATATATCTTGTGTTCTATGATTGTATATCTTTCAGTAATCCTATTACATGCAATTGTTAATGAATGTTAAAGAAGATAACTGTAACTTCTAAAATTCTAACATGGTATTAGAGTAAGCCTGAATAGAAGACAATTCACAGATCTAGAAGACAAAATGAGCTATTTTTCTTGACAAGAGTGGTTTCTGGACAAGACAAGACCACCAACAAGTGCGCACTAGTGGAGCACATCCTTTACCTGGATCAAATCTTCAGAATCCAAAATTTGTGATTTAGGGGCATGATGACTACCAGAACCAAGATTGATGAGAAGCTAGATGGAGTTGACAACTTCAAAGCCTGGAGGTACAGAGTATCCCTCCTCATAGAATAACATGATCTAGAGAAGTTCACTAAAGAAGAGGTTTCAAAACCAGAGGGAGATGAGGCTAAAGAAAAGAACAAGAAGGATATGGTCAAAGCAAAGAGGATTATTGCAGACTCCATTAAGGACCATTTTATTCATCACATATCTTCATTATCCACTCTAAAATAAATGATGAATGCCTTAACCTTATTGTTTGAATGCAACAACATCAACCCAAGAATGAACTTGAGAACTCAGTTAAAGAACATGAGGATGCATAATTGAGAAACTATCCACTCTTACTTCTCAAGAGTGAACTAGATCAAGGAGTAGATAGAAGCCATTGGTGATATACTGAATGGATAAGAAATGGTGATGACCACCTTGAATGGCCTCCCAAGGTCATGGGATGCATTTATTCAAGGGATATGCTCAATAAGGAAGCTACCCAAGTTCAATAGCTATGGGAAGATAGCAACCAAGAAGAAGCAAGGACGACAACATGAGAAGAGAAGATGACAGATGATGATCAAGCCCTAGCCACCCACACTAGGAAAGGAAAGAGAAAGAAATAACCCAAATATCAGATGTTTATGTTGTTAGAAAATGGGACACATTGCTAGGATTTGTTCTCTCATTTAGAGACCAAGGGAAAAGAAAGGAGGTAAAAGGCATCATCTTCATACAACTGAAGATGATGATCCACCCAAGAAGGTTGTAAGGGAAGATGAATCAAGTGATGAGGAGTATGTTCTTATCTCATCCTTTACAGGAAATGTCACTCATGGACGTGACATTTGGCTAGTGGATAGTGGTGCTTCCAAGTACATGACATGTTATAAATACTCCTTGTCTAACCTTACTCATAAGGATTCACCACACAAGGTGAAATTGGGAGACGACTATCAGTATCTGATCAAAGGAGTAGGAGAAGCCTCCTACAAGATAGACTCAAGAAAGCCAATGAAGATGAAGGAATTTCTCTATGTTCCTGGATTGAAGAAGAACCTTCTCTCGATTTAAATATTGGATGAGAAGGGTTACAAAGTTGCATTTGTTGATGGACAAGTTCTTATATGGCTTAGAGGGAATAATTTTGATGATGCTGTGGTGATTGGAGCCAAGAGGGAGGCCTCTACAAATTGAAAGGGTGATCATATTTAACATTGATTCATGACACTTTGAATCCCAGTGAATTATGGCATATGAGATTTTCTCACCTACATTACAAGGCCCTACTGAGTGTGAGTAAGATGGTGACAAGACTACTAGAGATCCAGACAAAACCAAACCAAACGTGCAAAGGTTGTGCACAAGGAAATAACACGAAGCTCTCCTTTCCCAACAGTGATAAAAAAGCCAAAAGAGCATTGGACATCATGCACTTAGATGTGTGTGGAACGATGTCAACAACTTCACTAAGCGGGTATGCATATTATGTGTCTTTTATTGATGATTAATCACACAAAAATTGGATCTATTTGTTGAAGGAAAAGAATGAAGTGTTTGTAAAATTAAAAGAATTTAAGGCACTGGTAGAAAACTTGACAGAGCGGAAGATAAATACCTTGCGATCAGATAATGGAGGATAATTCACTTCAGAGGAGTTCAAAGAATATTTCAAGGAAGTTGGGATTAAGAGTGAGCGTTCTACTCCCTACAATCCTCAACATAATGGAGTAGTAGAAAGGAAGAATCAGACGATCATGGAAGCAGTGAAGGCTATGATCCATGATCAAGATATACCTATACATATGTGGGAAGAAGAAACAAAGACTACAATGTATGTGCAGAATAGAGGTCCCCAAAAAGTACTTGAAAACAAGACACTAGAGGATATGTTTGTAGGAGAGAATCTGGAAGTCAACCATCTAAGGATATTTGGCTGCCCTGTATTTGTGCATGTCCCCAAGTAAAAGAGAACAAAATTGGATCCATCCGAAAATAATGGAATATTTGTTGGTTACAGTGACACATCGAAGGCATACATGATATATATTCCTGGTCACCAGAAAGTTGAGATTAGCTGAGATGTCACCTTCGATGAGAGTGCATATTTCAGCAAATCAAAACAAGACTGTGTAAAAAGAGGTTCATGAGGAGGAGAATGAAGTTACTAGAGTTATAGAGGCAGAAGAAGTTGAACCAGAGGAAGTCATTCATGAGGATAATGACATGGAGGAACCTCACAAGACAACAAAGATGCCTTCTCGCAAGAGAAGACCAACTTGGGCATAGGAGCTCATAAGATATGTAGAAAGATATGGTTCCCTGGAAAATTGTCTCAAGGAAAGTAAGAATTCAAAACCATATTCTAGATATGTGGCATGTTTGTGTGATATTGTGGATGTAGAACCGTCCAGTTATGAAGAGGATGCAAAAAAAAGGGTATGGAAGGATGCCATGGGGGAGGAATACCAATCCATAATAAAGAATGATGTATGGGATGTGGTCCCCAGATCGAAGGAGAAATCAATAGTAAGTTCAAAATGGATCTACAAGACGAAACATGCACTTGATGGAAGTATTGAAAAGTATAAGGCTAGATTTGTGGCTCGAGTATTCTCTTAGAAGGAGGGCATTGACTATGAGGAGACATTTTCTCCTGTGGTGAAATATACCTAGATCAGGACTACACTTTCGTTGGCTGTAATAATGAATGGAAAGTGCATCAGATGGATGTGAAGACAACCTTCTTGAATGGTGAAATAAAAGAGGAAGTATATGTGAAGCAACCACAAGGGTTCGAGGTACATGAAAGGGAGATGCATGTGTGAAGATTGAAGAAGGATTTATATTGATTAAAGCAGGCACCCATAGCATGATATGGCAGGATCGACAATTTTCTGATGAGCTTAGGATTTACAAAGACCAGTGTAGATCCTAACAATTACTTTAAGGTTGTGCATGGTGGTCCAGTAATACTACTGCTATATGTGGATGACCTGTTTCTAATAGGTGTGGAAAATCTCATCTCAGAGTGTAAGAGAAAATTGGCTACTGAGTTTGAGATGAAATATCTCGGGATGATGCGTTACTTTTTGGTTCTCGAGGTATGATAGAGAGAGGATGAGATATTTCTGAATCAAGGGAAGCATGTTGTGGAAATTCTGAAAAGGTTCGAGATGTTGGATTGTAAAGAAATGGCTACATATATGGTATCGAATATGAAGTTGATGCATCATACAACTTCAAAGACTGTGGATGTTACTTTATACAGGCAAATGGTGGGTTCATTGATGTACTTGACGAACACAAGACTGGATATATGTTTTGCTGTGAACACCCTAAGTCAGAACCTGGGCATGTTCATTTGGTCGCAACAAAACATGTGATGAGGTACCTTAAGGGTACATTGGATTACAGTCTCAGGTATGTGACAAAACATGCGTTCAGGTTATATGGATATTTGGATTCAGATTGGTCCGAAAATATTCATTATCGGAAGAGTACTTCGACATATTGCTTCAGTCTAGGCTCTAGTATGGTTTCGTGGAGCAGCAGGAAGCAGTCATGTGTAGCACTCAGTAAAGCTGAGGTTGAATATATGGTAGCATGTGCAACATGTAGAGAAGCAGTGTGACAACTAGAGTTGCATGAATTTGTCAGAGAATCTGGTGTTCCATGATAGGTTGAAGCATATCAAGATCAAATATCACTATATCAGGGATATGGTGCAGAGGGAAGAAGTGAGGCTCCAATACATGACTACCGAGGACCAGGTTGCAGACGTGTTGAACAAGCCACTATTTAGGAAGAATTTTGAGCACTTTAGGGACAAGCTTGGCGTGGTCCCTCTTCAGAGGGAGTGACGAGGTACAAATGCATTGTGGGGTAGTGGATGTCCTAGGGACATGTTGTAGCTATTTGGGAGCTCCAACAGGCCTTGGATGCATTGGATGTGAAGTCTTAGGGGTGCACATGATGAGGTATAGATGCATTGCGGGGTAGTAGATGTCATGATGACATATTAAAGCTATTTGAGAGCTACCCATAGGCCTTGGATGCATTGTCTATGAATTCATGTTGTACTATGGATATGCGATGATGTATATATTCATATGTTCAACAATCAATGGTCATGAGCTCGTCTGGCAACAAAGAATACCTTCATAGTTAAGAGGGAGTGTTGATATTTTGATGTAACTACGGAATATATTCTTTTGTATTTGTATTGGTCAAACCTTGAGAAGGTTATTGTAATATTCTTGTATAAATTGGCTCAAAAGAAATTATTATTTTATTGTTATCCTTACTGTAAAAGTCAAAACAACGCCTCTTAGGGTTGTGTCTTTTTGGGAGTCAATTATGTGTATAAATAGAGTCAGAGTTCCTCTTATTTGTACAAACACACAACTCTCATTCTCTTGTGTATTTGGAGCATATCAAGGAAGGTCTAGCGTAGGAGGTCTTGGTTTCTTGGTCTTTGGTGTCTTGGTCTTGGTCTATTTGTGGACAACGTGACATTGTAATGGTTGACGGAATCTATACTGAAGAATTGGTTGCTGGGTTTTCTCCCCCACAAGGGTTTCCCAGGATATATCTTGTGTTTTGTGATTGTTTATCTTTCAATAATCCTATTACACGCAATTGTTAATGAATGTTAAAGAATATAACAATAACTTCTAAAATTCTAAGAAAGATATCACTCAAAATAGAGTGGATACAATGGCTTTCATGGCATAGACATAATCTCTCCCAACGAGCAAGTAAAATCTAAAGGGTCGTGGACTACTATAACATCAATATATATATGGTTTTCCCTCCTAAAGTAACGAGCAATTGAGGAAGGATCCCTAAATTTTCAATGATTTATTTGTTAAAAGCCAACAGATTTTGGGTGACCGACACAAGTTGAGGACAACCTAAAGCTTTCCAAGTAGTTGAGGATATAATACTAACATAAGCACCTTCATCTATAATAGTTTGAGGAATGTGCCTATCACAAACTTTAACAATGATTTGGAAAGGTACGTAGGAAGGAAGATGAGGTCCAATTAGCCAATGCCAATATAAAAGGATGGTCTCATTACTTGGAGGGGGATCCACAATAGGAGGAGAAATGCCCCCCTGTATGGAAGAATCTATATTAACATGAAAAACATGAGCAGTATCGACTTCACTCTCTAATGGGAGAGTGGTATCGACTGATGATGGGATCAGATCGATCACTTGGTGAATGACACTCTCTAAAGGGAGAGTAGGATCGATCAATGGTAGACTCAGGTCGACCACTCATATTTCACTCTTTAAGGAAATAGCAAGATCGACTGACGAGGGAACCATATCAACCACTTGAACTTCACTCTTCAAGGGACGAGTGGGATCAACCGATGATAGAACCAAATCGACCACTTTGACTTCACTCTTCAAGGGAATAATGGGATTGAACAATGATGGGATCGGATTGACCACTTGATCAACCAATGACGGGTTGGGGGAAAAATTACGATAACTGGTTGGAATTTGTTGTTGGGAAACAACAAGGTATCCCAAAAATTTTGAGGCTTCATCATACGAGGGAAAAGGTGAGTTTGATGACTCCCTTTGCATAACCTACAAGGAAACTTGAATCTATTTTTATTTTCCCTAGCGTTACTTTCACTAGTTGATGGTTGGTTACCAGCATGATGACCAGAGGCTAATGACATGGGTTGATGAGGGCCCATAGGCCACACTTCTAAGACCTTGGGAAGACCGGGGAAATCCTTAAGAAGGTGGTCACCCTTACAAAGTCTGCAAGGGAATTTGGGCTTGCGAGGTGGTTGGATAGGCTTGTCAATACCATCAACACTCCCAACATGATTAAAAATAGCTGGTTGATTGTCTCCAACATGAGCTTCTTATTATTCCTTTTATTCTTCTTCTTCTTATCCACCTGGTTACTAGCTTCTGATATTTCACTAGGCGAAGAAGAAGAAAGCGAAGAAAACCTGGCAGGTGAAGAAGGTGAAGGGTCAACAAGAGGTTGATTTTCTTGGGGTGGAGTGCTTGCATTTGAAGCACTACGTGCATTCAAGATCACTAGAGTGGAAAACAACCATATCGGTAATCCAATAGTGAAACCAATAAGGTTCAATGTGGTAATAAAAGGAGGACCAATGTTTCCAAAAGAAGGAAAATAAAAAGTTTCCCCAGGAAAAAGGGTCCTTTGGTTGGTATTTCTAGGAAGTGATGCCATATCATAGACTCAACCTAAGGTCTGCTAAGGAAAACAAACAACACATGCTAAAAAATATAGGAAGCAAGCAAACAAACAAAATATCTTCTCACAAAGACACACTAGTTGGTGATGAAATCCAACATCGCGAGGTCAATATGAGAAGGACCTGGGATAGAGAAGTTAGAGTAGTTATGTTGGAAACCTACTTAATGGACTTACGCCCTGGTGCAATTTCCCTCATGGAAGAACCATGGGTTAGCCTCCAAGGAGCCTGAGTGAGTTTGACCAATGTTTGTTCCAGGTACAACAAAGACTTTCCCCTTCACCGTCACCTGATATAGGATCCCTACAAATTATGGCCTCTAAGGTTACCACTTACAATATCTAAGATCGGGGAAATAATCGATAGTCAGGTATACATGTAAGGGCAGGGTCAAAACTCGAAATCACCTTGAGATGTGCCTCAAACCGAGGTAATACCTCCCAAGTGATCCCCAAGTGTCTATTGACACTATTTGTAATACGTGCAACATGGATGATTTTAAGGATGGAAATTTATTTTAAAATGTAGAAACATTGGTCAATCTTACTAATCCTTCATATGCGAACTATAAAATGTTTGGCGATATTTTTGTAAAAATATTCAAAATTCTAAGGATTTTATATAGTTTCTATAAAATTTTGGCAATTTTTAAGGTAAAATAATTTTATCCTATAGAATTTGGGCGAATCATTTTTAGAATAGAGAATCCGTTTTTGGGAAAACCATGGAAAATTAGCCCATGAAAGAAATTTAGCCTCTAAAATCATCCCTGACATGTAGACCACTCCACCAAGACCAACAAAGTGGTGTTAGTTACTCCGATGGTCCCAATGTGACCTTGTGATTTACCCTTGTGTGAGAAGGGCCTCCCAGGACAAAGCTGTGGCAATTGGATTTGTCTCTCTAGCACAAGATCCTATGTTTGTTTGACAACTTTGGAGAGTTATCCTCACCACACATTCCAAATCTCTACACCTAAGCTAATGTTGGTGTGCTACGAGATAAAAAATATCGAATGAATTTTATTAGCGCTTAGTTTTAATCGCTGTTGTTTTCTCAAAAAGGAAATGGCGTGGACAAAATGATGTTTTGACCAACTCTAAACAATGCAAAGAAATGAAAATGCAATTTTTTACTTTGATGAAAGCTATATTACGAGAGGGGGAATTTTTTTTATATTCTCGGATGCACGATGCCCCAAATTTTCATTAAACTCATAAAAACCAAGATGTTCACTACTTGAAATTCTTTTTTTTTTAAACAACTAGAAATTTCCCCTAGCTAATGCAATGTAAGAATTCAAAACTTTTGATTTCAAAGATAAAGGTAGATGGAACAATACAATAGCAAGTCTCTTCAAAAGAAAAAGTAATCCAAAAAATGCCTTTTAAAACAAATTATTCAAAAAGACGAAGAATCTCTCTTCTATTAAATAATTAAAAAACAAACACTTTAAGCACACCAATCAAAATCCAAATGGAAAGACAATCAACGACATAGATTATATCCCTTTCACAAGCAAATGAAAACGCTGAAAACAAAGTAAGCAATCATGAAATTTTTATAAGAAACCCAAAGATTGAAAAAATGGTAAAAAAGGCAGACTTTAGACTGCAAGGATTAATATCAAGACATAATAAGCAAACCTAGAAACTAAGTCAAAACCAAATCTGATATTTCAAAAGGGAAAAATCAAGAGAATTTTGATTTTCCAGCAGTGTCGTGGACTACTGTGTAACATAGTGCGACAATAATAAGTGTTGCAGGATACATACTAGTCAAGTGCGATAGTGTCGCACTGTACCTCAAAGGAGGGTGTGACAGTTGTAAGTGTCACATTGTACCTCAAAAGAGGGTGCATAATGCGATGAAAAATTGGAAAAAAAACTTTTTTTTTTCCAAAAAACTCAGTAGGTCTTGGGTCTCAGAGTCAGTCTGGATCACCCAGTGGCTCAGGAGGTTTAACTCAAACATAAACAAATAAATTTCAAAGAAAACTAGGAAAAAAAGATCTAAATCATCTCCCCAGTATGGTCTCTAATTTTGTTATCAGACAAATCAGTCTATGCGGACACCGACTGATCTCACTAGACTCAGAAACCAAGACTAGAACAAAACAGATAGAACATACAAATTTCTCTAGGTTGATACATTCAAATTACCAATTAGTGAGGACAACCATCGATTACAAGGTATGAATCCTTCGCTAATTGCTAATTTGATTGTATCAATCTAGAGAAAGTTCTGTGTTATATCTGTTTTTTTCTAGTCTTGGTTTCCAAGTCTAGGGAGATCAGTCTGTATCCACATAGACCAATTTGTTCAATAACAAATATGCAAGTACATTTTCTTGTAAATGAATAATGTAAATGTAAATGTAAATATATAATAGCATTGGTTTGGATCCATATTATTTTTAGTCTAAAATCGACTTCAAATGCCTAGAGTAGGTCTTCCTATGCTAGGTAATAAAACAACGACAATGATGAAGGATGAAGAAAAAGACTTCGCCACATTGAAGTGTAGATAAATTAAAATTTCATTATATGCTTTGTTTCCATCTTTCTTCTGTCAATACAATAAACTTGTGTGTTCTTGTAGCATGAAATTTTATATTCATGGAAACCAAAATTTCATCGAATGCTTTCATTCAATCCTTAATACAATATACATTTATGTTTGTTGGCCCTTGACCAAGTTTTGGGAGATTCTTGGTCATATTGACCTATTTTGGGACTTCGACAGTCTGTCGAAGGAGGAGCGCAAGACGAAGCGGAGATCACGGGATCTCGACCCACTTTTGGATCCTTTTTGGGTTTTTGGGAATATGTAATGAGAATGGGATGTCGACCCATGGTTTTACCCATGTTTAGGCCTATTTTGTATGTATAAATAGAAGGCTAGGCAATGTAAGAAGTAGTCGAATAGTGCATCTATGTGATGTGAATGTATGCTAAGTGTGAGTAGAGTCTGTAAGCACTTTGTGCATGACTGTAAGAGACTTGCAGAGCTAAGTGCAGGTCCTTATGATAGATTGTGGAAGGCTTTGTGCTGTAACGCAAGGAAGAAGGATCTAGCGAGCTGCGCAGATCTTCTGTCCTATGCGGAGTAGGGTTTTTATGGCTCTATGCTTGTAACTGATTGACTAAAGATAATAAAGAAGAAGAGTTGGTGGACGTAGCCCCAAGGTGGGGGTGAATGACGTAAACACTGTGTTGTCTTGCTTTGTGCTTGTTTGGACGTGTTTATATCTCCTTTTGCTAAGTGCTTAGAGATGATTAGATAGATACACTTATGCTTGGTGCTAATGATGTATAAGAATGTTAGATCTGATCTATATGAATGTGCTGAGTGCTTGATCTACTAGATCTGACCTATCTATTAACGCTAAGTTCTTAAATGCGTTATATCAGTGTGAATGCTGCGAAGCCCTATTTTATCAGCGAAGTGATTATTGATTGTATATTGAGGAACTGATGGTGTTAAGTGCTTTATTAAGTATTATAATCACAGATCCGTGTCCCAGCTAAGGTTGCAGAAACTTGATTCTTGCAACCACCCCTGCCTCTACCTTGGGTGAGACTTCATCTGCTTCACAGGTGTTTTTGAAAGGGCCGATAGTTAAAGCTTTGTTGGTGCGCTGTTGTAGCGTTGAACCCTGGGTCTACCCCTGTGCCAACAATGTTCTTCTAGCCTAAATATTTTATGTTGATGCATTTTTAGGTAGAAGGAAAGAGACATGTGAAAGAAGAGATTGACAATTAGAAGGAGATGTGAATAATAAATGGTATAGAACTTATTTTCAATCTCGACTACCATGGTTCGATTCCAAGTGCAGTAGATCCAAGAATATACTAGATTTAAATATACACTTTCCATGAGTGTTTCTATTTGAAAATATTCAAAATTTTTGACCCCTCGATAAAATCGGTATGGGTAAAAGGAACATGAAATACTTTTGGAGATCAAAGACCTCTATACAAAAACAATGGGAGAGCTCTATATAAGAAAAACACTCTTGAATAAAATGTATCAAGAAGAATCATAGAGACACCCCCTCTTAGGTAGTTTGAGGAATGTTCAGAACCAACAAACGATTATATGGTAATTTTGTGAGGTCCATCTTTATCATTGATATTTATAGATTTGTTTAAGTCATTTGAATACAACTTAGTGCATAATTTGTATATTCTACCTAGACCCCTCCCGAAAGAATAT